>JAQIXI010001537.1:0-13233 GCA_034700165.1 Galumnidae sp. Gr-Ori-00277 | reverse complement strand
GAGAGAGAGAGAGAGAGATTTGGTCACTTATAATAGTTTTCTTTTATATTTTTGACTTCAAAATCTATTTTATATTAAATATAAAGCGACAAGTAAAGCGAAAAAGTTAAAGCGACAGTAAAACTGATTTATAATTTCTGTTTCTTTATTTCTAACACTGGAATCAAAAAGTAATGTCTTTTAGTCTAATAGTGATAATTAGTGATACGGTAATTAAACTTACTAATATAATCTATCACATTTTGTAAATTTATATAAAATATAAAAACATCGATCTTTTGGCTAAATTTAATTAAAATGAAAAAATTGTTTAAAACAATTTCTGTCAAGAATTTATAATTTAGTATCTGAACATGGTCAAATGTGTCATATGTTTTGAATATTATGAATAAATGATTATCGATGACTTTAATTTGAAACTTTTTGGTTCCTAAGTTAGAACCGAAACACTAATTTATGTAATCATAGAATACAAACTTAATAAAATCAAAACATTTAATTTGTTTGGAAAATAACTTTTTGTGAATTACTTTAATTAAGTCTTACATTACTTTTACTTAAAATTAGTTTTTCTTTTTGTTCATAAATAAAATGCTTATTAGATATTCAGATAAAGGTTAGGGATAACAGTTAGATAATAATTCATATCACACGATATGATTCAAATCATAATTTTTACCAACTTTATATGTTTTACCACCTTGTTAATTTTAATGTCAATAGTAATGGTAATGAAGACAACCAAATAAATTAAATCATTTAAATTAATATTTTTATTAAAATTTGTTATTTTATTTAACATTTTTGTCTCAGAATTACATAATCTATAATTTTATAGAAATCATGAAATTATATGAATTTCTTTGTAAATAAAAATAAAATTTAAAGATTTATTTTTCCAGGAAAGTACTCTTTTTTGAATGAGTAGGGAAAATGTGTTAACATTTTAAACCAATATTTTGTAATTCGAGTTTCATTGAAAAATTTGAACTAAAAGAACATTTTAAGTCTGACCCACAGAAAAAGGAAAGGTATGTTTTAAACAACAAAAGTGAAACATTTTATACAATTATTTTAAACAATTTAATGCAGATTTTGAAACCTTCTGTTAAGCAATTGTTTAAAATAAGAAACATTTAATTAAAATAATTAAATAAAACCTTTATTTTTCTTTAATATAATTATTGGAAAATATAATTTGAAAACAATAATTGGATCTAAAAATTTGGTTAAAACTATGGGATATTATTACAAATCTTTCAAACATTTAATAAATAAAACAATGAGTGAATCGTTGTTTTATTTAGTGATAAAATCCCAAACCATTAGAGTTTGAATGTATTTAAACATAGAGTCTAACAAATTATTACATTAAAAGACTAAAGAGACTGAACTAAAAAACACGTTAAGTGATGGTTTTCCTTGAGCTAAAAATTCACTCGAGCACATCCATTACTCAAAGACAAGTTCATTATTTATGTGGAAGAGATTGTTTTGATTGTGGGTTATTTTTTGTCATTTTATTTGTTACCGTTTACTGTATATAAAAGTTGGAATTTATTATAAATTAAAGCAATGGTTTGCTGTAAACACGAATATTACGATTCGATGACTTCACAGTATTTTGAATTAAACTAAAACTAATTCTTTTTTGATTGGTTCACAACCTTGACATCCAACTACCCGGATATATGGGCCACAACCAACACTGATTTGTCCCAATTTTAATTATTACTCAAATAATATATACCACTAATCAGTTATCACTTATCCTGTTTGTCGTCCAAAGACGCCTACAATCGTAGACCCCTTTCATTCTTATAGATTATACAAAAGATATTTCGTCGGAGATTCAAGTCTTGCACTTATTTATGCAATACTAAGGGCTTTAAGTTATTAAAGGAACAGCCCTTCCATTACAAATCACTTTCATGTATGTATTTAAAACCACTATGACCAAGATCGAATTTCAATTTTAAATAAAAAGTTAAACATAACAATGAGTTCAATATTTTTAGCATTTTTTTGGGTTTTGAATTCAATTGAAGCAAATCCACCTTGACAATCACTTGCAATATAGCAAAGGAGTACTTCAATGCGTTTTAAAGCAATGAAATGTGCTGTGCTTTGTATGGCATTGTATGTAAAATCTGAAGAGAGGGCTCCCAAAACAGTAACAGAAAATCTTTTGACTTTTTGTGAGCTTTTTTTAGAAATGAGTCCGACCTATGAATTCGACCTAATTTTGTTGAACACAAAAATACCAAAATGTCTTTCACCTTGAATTGAGTACTGGTCAGAATCGAGTGCAAGTTGAATGCCCTAATTAGTTGAAAGGCGACTCAATTGGGGGTTGTATTAAAACCAAGTTCAAAGATCATTTTATGATTAGCTTTAGTTTACACCAGTTTTTGTTGATTTCATTTAGAGTTTAATAATAGAATTTTTTACTGAAAGACATTAAACCCTAAATCGGGGCTTATTTTATGAATTTCTTTTCTAAGTATTTTTGTGTCAATTCATCTAAAATCAGATTTGGATTTGTTTTACTCAATGATATCCTTCAGAAGATTATAAGTGTTGACCCGTTTCGTTGTCAAACCTTTGAACAAACAAAGTTTGTTCGAGTCGTGACTACTGACATTTGAGCCCTCAGTTCAACCTAAAGTGTTTTCTGTGTTTTTCACTGATTATAAACAAATTTTCTCTAAAACTAATAAACGATTTTCAGACAAAAACTACGGATATTTTGTTTGCAGAAGTATTGCAATCCTTTTTCGTGGCTTTTGTTTCTCAAATTTTGTATTTCATTTAAACCAAAGATATTCTCAAATATTGAAATATTTGAGAGAAAAACCAAATATTGATTTGAAAATGAGATGAAAATTATTGATTTCCAGTTCCTTCCAATTCATTTGGCTTTTGATGAAAGCAAAACAGACAGAAATCAAATCAATTCATTGCTCGACAACAGCTTATCTGTTGATGTATTTACTCTAATCTTATCAGTTGTTTATATGAAACACAGACTTACAATAAAATGCATTCATTTTTGGCTTAAAAGAAATATAGTTATGATTGGATCAACTTTTAATAAACCATTTTTATCCCCTTTTAAAGTCTGTGATATTTTTAATAATTATTTTAAAAGCCATTAACTGAAGAATAAAAAGCATTTTTTCAAAAACACATTTTATTATTCATAGATTCAATGACATGAATAGTGGAAAGAATAGAATATAACAGAATAGGCTTAACATTAATTAATGGCTGTGCTATCAAGCAATGGCTTTCATGTCTATTTCCGTATTGCTGTAAAGCATGAACTCGGATATCCTGAAATTGACTTTCAGGGGAACTGCAATTGTATTCTAATTGATTGGAAAATGAAAATAAAAAAACATTTGCAACGATTTGCACAAAATCTGAATTTCACTTAACTTATAGTCTGAATGAAAACATATTATAACGTCTTTTTTCTAGTAATAAATGTCCGATACTTTTGTTTATTATCCGTAATAAAGAATTTTTCAGAAAAATAGTCAGAACTTTCTCTAAATTTATTTATTTGACCTTCAATTCAGTCATTTCAGTCAAATTAACACAAACTTCGAGTGAATACTAATAATAAAAATATAAGTCTTTTGGAGTATTTTCGAGCCTCAACTGAATCAGAGAACCAAATGTACTCAATTTAAAGACTACCTTATGCTGAGTTGTCAAAGAGTTCTCGTATTCTGATATTCAGGCCTTTTTACAAGAGTCTAACAACCAGTGATGCAAAGAATCGGCACTTTTTTATTCGTAATCCTTTTTTAGAAGTTTTACTAAATTAATGTTTTTAATAACTAAACTAAAATATTTTGACATTAAAGTTAAAATGTACTTGCTAATTTTTTATTTGATATTATTATTTCTCTATGACTTTAGTCTAAAAAAGGGAAGAATTATCACTAGAATTAGTGTTTACTCCCTCTCGACATCTCTGTTGAGAGTCATAGTCTGGGTTAAGTTATCGGTGTCTTTTGATGGCCTCATATTTGAATTGTAAAATCGGCTGCTTTTGGACAGTCGTATCTTTACTGAGTTCTCTATACTCGCAGTATGAGCAGTGTGTCAGTTGCAAAAAAAGTTGGAGTTGTATGGATCGGGTCGTCGTCGTGGGAAAGTGGCTGAGAAGGGACTGCAGACAGATGTTGACTAACACACAACCACTTTATTTTACGGTAGTGGTAGTGCTTTATATCTCAGCTGAGAGCCAACCATAACATTCCATACCTTATGAACATTGGAAACAGAATTTTGTATTCAAAATACCAGATATTTAAAGGGCAAGAAATGCCAACAAATGCCATGAAATGCTATCAAATACCAAGCATACTTTTGCAAATTCAATACTCATTTATATGAAAACACTTTGGTTTAATTGAAGTGCATTTTTGATGTCGCAATCATTGAATCATAGATTAATTGCAGTCATTTATAAACAACTGCTGAGTGTTTGTCACTATAAGTATTACATCGAATAAAACTTAAGCCAAAGTTTATATTATTTGAGTGCAAATAAGTTTCACTCATTTAATGCAATTCTAATAATTATTAAATATTGGACCAAAAAAAGCAATTAGTGGTTGTGCTCTCATTCTGGCATATGTTGAGCACTCATATAAACTATTATTTGCAGTGAATATTATATCATCACTTGATTTAAAACAGGGAAATGTTTTTGAAATTTTTAAAGCACTGGTTTAGCGCATAACTGGAACTCCACAATACTGGGAGAGAGGGAACAGTGAAATGTGAAATGTGAAAGGCGCTAATCTTTATTGCACTGGAAAGGGGGAGAACCAGAGAATGGCTCCAAAGTTTAACTGTCTGACAGTTTTGAATTTCAAGTCATTCAAAACAGACTACGAATCCATATATTTATAGCTAAACTTTTTAAGCATTCAATTCTTCGAATTATTCTTTGGATGAAAAGGGACTGAAAATAGTTGAGCCCAACAACAAGTGGCAAATAGTGGCAGTCGATAAAAGCAATCTATGGCTGATCCAAAGCTATCCAAAATTATTCAAAGGCCTTATCCGCCCCAACACCGAAGTCACACAAATTCTACGAATTTGTTCGCATTTTAACCAAAAGTTTGTATTTTCCTCTTCTGATGCAATACTCGTTAATCTCATCAATATTTTGTTAAAAAAGTCATTATTTATTAACGAGAAATGTGTTAAACTCCAGAGCATTGCAATGATTCTCAAAGATTTGCAAAATTATTGAGAAAATCGAAACTTAACACTTAACTAGTTTAATTAACAAAACATATAATCGTTTCAGTTTACTAACAGTTAAAGGACTGGTTATGAAAAGTTTAGTCCATTTCTTTATTTGAAGTTAAAATACATGAAAACTATATTTTAATTTCAAATATTTGAAAATATGATATAATATTCATTGCATTTCATGAAATAGAATTGGATTATAAGTAAAATAGAATTTATTTATAAGATATGACTCAATTGTACTCGAATTCAGTAAAATATGGTTTAAGTTTGAACTCATTTAAGTATATGTGAAGAGATAAGAGTGGTGTGAGTGTAGTCAGTGTTGTCAGTGTTGTGAGCGGTCTTCAAATAAAAGCTGAACATTATCTGAATTGGGTTTCATATATTCTAGCAATCAATCAATTAAAGTTAATTGCTATTCTGATTCGTCGTTTCCTGGATTCATATCACACATTATTTGCCATAACATCCTCTCCATAATAGACTTTACATTTAGAATATTTAGGAATAATTCATATATAGAAGTCATGTCCTCAAAGATTCTCACATTTCAATGATTTTAGTCTTGTTTTCAGAAGAAAATCGATATAATGTTTATATATTTATATAAAGTTTCACTTTTTTTTATTAGAGATAATAATAAATGAGAAAAATTAAATGAATTTTACACAAAAATTTTATAATACACTTCTGAAAAGTTGGGGATTTGCAAAAAACGTCATTTCTAAGAGAGTATGGCTTTAATAAAACTTTAGCCCAGTTTTATGCCTCACATCAACTTATATTCATAGAAAAGGTATTATAAGCGCAGATTTTAAGCCAGAGATGACCAAAGAATTTGATCTCAACATGGAAATTTGTTTATTCTTTTGAAATATTGATTTTTCTATAAAATAGATATAGCTTCAAGAACGTTCAAGAATTCTTTATCAAGATGTTTTGTCAACTCTATCTACTCAGTAGATTAAAGAATACCTCCCCCTCCTTGAGCATTCCTGGTTTATATAATATAACCTTTAAAAGTATTATAATACCAACAACTAGTTTTATACTAAAGTTTTAACTTGATCAAAATATAGCACTGGTAAAAACTCACGAATTCTCGATAATAGATAATTTGAAAATTGGCTCAAATTAACACTAATTTGATTACAAAATAGTCTAAAATTTGCCTAAACTCTAATTAAATCGTTTATAATATCTTTTAAACGGGTTTTTATCAAAATTTTGAAATTAATAATTATTTTTGATTAAAACCCCAACGAATTTACTCAAGAGATAACTCCAGGAAAAAACGGTTTATCATTTTTTTAATGGATTCTTATTATATTTAATAAATGATCAATTAAAAATAGCCTTGATCATATCACTCTGAAATTGTATACCGAATGTGATATCAAATTAAATATTTTTCTTGAATTTAGTTTTTGATTAGTTATTATCTAAATTAGAAATTATATCAAAATTGATAAATGATTACATAAATAATTAAATCAATTCCATCGTATTTTAGTATAAGTCTTATACAACTGTTTTTATAATTAAATAATTAAAACTCAATATTTACTCAGCATTTACTCAGGGTTTTAGTGAAAGTGATAACCGATGCGTAAAATAGAAGTAAAACGATATTATTATCAATGAAGCAAATCATTGAAAAATTTTCAAAAACAGTTTAAGATTTTGTATTGTATTTTGCAATGACTTCTTTGTTTGCAATCAGTTTCTTAATCATCACTTATTTGTTGCTAAACAAAAAATTGCAGAACTTTTTCGTTATAAAAATGTATTTCATATGCAATTAGTTTGAGTTCAAAACTTAAATAAAATAACTTATATTTGTTAAACACTTTTAATCAGTTATCGATTCAAACGTATTCTAATGAAAGAATTGTCTAAAAATTGTGTTAAATAACAATACAGGTATAAAATAAAGGGATAAATGAACCTTTGTTTTGGGTTTAAAATTGCTTTCTTATATTAATATATATAATCAGGGTTTTTCAAAATTTTGACTTAATTTTGTTTATTTGCAAAAATTTTTATTTCAAACCTCTATTCATCGAATATAGACTTTTTAATAAAAGTATAGATTTGACCGTTTGTTAGGTATCCATAGA
Source organism: Galumnidae sp. Gr-Ori-00277 (assembly GCA_034700165.1). Classification (NCBI taxonomy): domain Eukaryota; kingdom Metazoa; phylum Arthropoda; class Arachnida; order Sarcoptiformes; family Galumnidae; species Galumnidae sp. Gr-Ori-00277. The sequence goes on along the minus strand of JAQIXI010001537.1, from coordinate 5,830 downwards.
TTTCTAAATTCGTCGAAATATTGAGTTAATTATCGTCTCTTTGTTTAGTAATTTTTGGAAATTTATTTTCATTTGTTTGACGGCATTGAGACCACGAGAGTATAGCTTCCAAGAACTGACTTCAGTAGACATCTATAAAATAGAGACAATTATATCGTCAGACAATTCTCTGGGGATCGGATCGGAGTCATTGTCTTTGTCTTTCATACAAATAGGTTTCAGTAAAAGTCTTAAAAGTTTGTTAATTGGTTTTGATTTCAATGATTTCAAAGATAAAAATATTTATAAATTTAAATCCATTAGAATTTATTTTGCGTTCATTAAAAATCATGAACAAGGTAATTTAAGTTAAGGTAAGGTAACTTTGAACCGTTTGATCCATTTTCTTATTAATGTTTTACTAAATATCCTTTTGATATAGAATTTAGTAAAAAGCAATTGAACTGACTTTTGAACCCTTCAAAGAGATTTAAATCGAGAATTGGGAACACCTTTGGGTTCAACAGTTCTTTTCGAGTTTAAAATATTTATAGAATCAAAATATAAGTTTCATTGACTTAATGACAACTTTCGCCTAACATTAGTTTTAACTGATTTGATGGTTAAGATAACCGACTCTTCGAATATAAAACATATTTTAATAAAAAATTCTAATTTCGTGCAACTTTTAAGGTGTTATTAGAGGTCACCTTTTCATTATCGGCGCTATTATTATCTGATTTATGAAAAACTCATAAATTAATAAAATAATGATTTTTTCAAATAATTCAATGTTTTGTTAATTAATTTTTGATTTGTGAGTCATTTTTGAGTTCAATTATTTATGACAATCGATAGGGTTTTTAGAGATCAAAGTCTCAATTGTTGTTTATGTTGTCAGTGATATTTCAATGATATTTCAATGAATCGATATTTGTTTAATGTCATACCCATGTCCTTTAGATATTAGAATAGTCTTTCCTTCCTCTAAGGGCTCACATTTTGAATCCAATTCAATGTTTGCACTGTTTTTCTGTTTTGAGGAAAATAATAATTTTAATGACTGAAAGACTTTATAAACAAAAGTGGGGAAACCATCGCCTCATTTGTAAGACTAATAGTCGGGTCAATCGTTCAAAAGGAATATTAAATTTTCAACTCATTATACAATCAATTTTGGAATCTTTTGGCAAATATTCACTCTTTATATACTTTTCTTAATATTTTTTATTTGGCTTTTGGTTAAAATCATCCCATCGTTTGAGTAAATTCATTAACTCATCAAAAGTTAGAAAATGTAAATCACAAACAAATCTAATCTAGGGTAAACTTTGCAAGTATTTTTGAAATTAGGATAATAGAGATATTAAGTAGATCATTTATCAAATCTAATGGCGCCATCTTTTATCTCGAACACAAACTTTGAAATTCTAGTGAAATTATGTGGAATCAAATTATAAATTGAAATCTAAGACATATAAAACAAAAAACAAATCAAAATTACAAATAAATCTATGATTTAAATCGTTTGACGAATTTTTGACGAATTTTTGACTCACTTTTTGTAATAAAAAGACTTCGAAATTAGTATCGATTTTATGTATTTTATTTCCGCCAAAAACCCTAACATTTGATGTAAAATCGTCGGTAAATAACTTTTTGAATCCTTTTTCATCGATTTCTTTGTGATTAATTTCAATCCATTCATCCAAAAAGAAGGGTTTCATCAATTGTGTTGTGCTATCGTCAGGAAATGGCGGTTCCATTAACTTTGAATCTAATAGAATTCAATTCAATTCAATTAAAGTTTTACAAATTGTTTACTTTTGGAGGGGTTTCCACTTTTAAATTCTTGAGAGGACTGAAACTCTTTAATAATGGAAACTAATTGAGTGCCCAAGTCTTGGCAATAAAACCACCGTTCGTACAAAATTTCAGTGGAGTCGTCAACAAAATATCGGAGGGCATCCAATTCAGTGCTCAGTCTTTCCCTTTCAATTACTAGACCTGAAAAGAAGTCAAATAATAGATTTATAAAATTATTGAGACTTCTTCTAACCTATAGTATCGGCAAATCTTTGAGGAGAGTGTGGTATTCGTGCCGGCAATTGGAATACCTGACCTTCTTTTATATGGATGTCTTTATGTATTCCTCTTTCAATGACTTTGAGACACATCTCTCCTCTAATCATTAAAAAGAACTAAAATCCTGGAATGAGTTAAATATCAAATGGCAAATGTGTTCACCTCTTCTCCTTCTTCGATATGGTAGTCCTTTCTTTGGTTGGGACCGCCAACGAAGAACACTTTTAATTGATTGTTGTGCCTAGGTTAATCAAATTCTTAGTATATTTTATGATTAAAATTTCGAGAGTTTACATCATTTTATTACAAATCGGAGGAATGAAATAATTCTTATTGTCTTCAATCCATTGCCTGTAATCTATTGGTTTTACATTCATTTTTAAAATCAATTATTTTTTAAAGGATTTATATATTATTTCTAATAAAATGCTTAAAATCGATGAATATTTTCCATTTTATGCGATTAAAATACAGATAAGAACTGAACTTTCGATCTGTTTTCACATAATTTATATCAAAAGTGATAAATAATTTATATCGGATTTGATTGCATACTATTATTACAGAGATGTTCAAAGAATCAGACCTTTACTAAGAGTTCATATTCTTAGTCTTATCTTAGAAATTATGTTTTCAATATCGGCAATCGGAGGGGTTAACCAAAATTTTCGGAGAGGTTTTCAGTAGTTAAGAGGTTGACATTTTCAGTCGTTTAAATACCAATTGGGTATGGAATGGGTTCTATTGGCGATCACTGTTTTATTAGTTCCTATTATCAATAGTTGTGTTTATGTGAAGAATTAGTGGTAAACAAATATGAAAAATAATTACTAATTCATTAAACTTTATTATCACTGAAATGACAATAATTTTGTTGTTAACAAACATTTATTAAATTATCAAAATTTGATAATGGATTTCAGAGGATATGACATAACACAGACTCTATTTTATTGAATTTTAATTATCTAAATCAGAGTCCAATCATTTGAAGGCCAGACTTTAAAATTTTCGTTGACTTTTGAGAATAAATTACTTCACTTACAGTGAATTTTAACGTAAAATTAAATTTATTTCGACTTATATTTTAATCAGGGATGGCCTTCGATGGCCAAAGGTCTCGACTTAAGGGGGGTCTAAGGGTAGGATTATTTTGAAAAATCACTAAAATCGCTATAAAACCCATATTAAATGATTTTTAGGTGTTTTCCTTATAAATACATAGAATTCAATTATATTTAACGGATTTTAACACTTTTGAAGCAAAACACTGAGAATTATTGACCAAAAATAACATTTTTCACTCTAAAACTCTAAATTTTTCGTAGTTTTTGTAGTTTTCTTTGGTTTTTATTATTTACATCTATTTTACTGATTTTTCTCTGAATTTTTCCCAATTATTCCTCGATTTTTCTCCTCTTTTCGATAGGGGTGGGGGCCCACCAAATCTTTCTCCAAGAGGGGGGAATATTTTGAAGATTTTACCGTCCAAGTGGGTATTCCGGAGACCCCCCTTTGACCATCCCTGATTTTAATACAATCATTATATTAAAGCTTACCATTAGTCACTTGTTGAACTTAAAGTAACACAAATCAATAATTAAGAATGGTAATCACCAATTTGTAGTATTAAATAACATTTAATAAAAGTTAAGAAAATAATTTGTATGAAATCAGTTTTCAGAAATACAATTAAACTTTAAAATTTAAAGTTTAAATGAAAGTTTAAGTATTGAAAACTTTTATATTAAAATTGATTTCAATATTATTGTCAATAATATCTGATAATAATTGACAATAAGTTGATAATTGTCTTATGAATCATAAGTTATGATTTATGTTTGAGTTAGTGATGACCGGAATAGAGAAATACATGTATATTGAATAAAAATGTTTGAAATATGTATGGATTTATGGACTATATATGGGCCGAAATATATATGTATTATCAAATAAACATTAATTTAATCAAAAAGAGTTAAAATCAGGGATGGCGAAAGGGGATATTCCGGAATACCCCCCTTGGAGAGCAAAATTGGCAAAATACCCCCCTAGGATTTTGAACCCTTAACATTAGCGTCTATGGACAAGCACTAGGTCTGTCGAGCTTTTTTGCTCTAGGGAGGGGTATTTTGACCATTTCACCCCCCCTTGGATCGAGACCTTTCGCCATCCCTGGTTAAAATATATGTTTCAAGTTTTTAATTGTATCGTAGGTCATATTCTGACATTTATTTGACAACATTTCCTTATATGTTGAGAAAAAGCGACTGATATTTAAAGTTGGTCAACAGCGCAAACTTTGTTAAAGACTTAAAATTAGTCACATTTTACTGTTTTTGGCATTTTTTGATTAATTTTAATCACAATTACTTTGACTTAAAATAGTCACAAATACTCTTACAATTTTTGCACTCAAATGTATTTTGTTTTCATTTAACATTTGTTATTGCTTGAAATAGACTTTTAAATACAAAAGTATCTAAAACTTGAAAAATATGGACTTTATATGAAAAAAATGTATGGAATTCCATATATTTCTCGGCTCTGGACATGAATTAATGTTTTTTCCGTTAAAATTATTTAATAAATTAAAAAGTTTTTAGAAATAGAAGTTTTGACGATTATTTAACTTTTATTATAAACTAAAATTTTAAATGACCAAGATATGCTTCGTTTTTGCAATAATTTGTCACAGAATTACTTCTTATTGGGTGACTGTCGACCAAAATGTCGATTTCATTGCTTTTATTTTTAATTTGTGACGAATATCTTTAGTTAATGGTTGGGTTGTCTTTCAAATAGAATTTCTTAATTTTCTTTGCGTTGATTTTATTTTTAAAAGATCAGTCAATTTTTTAAAAGATCATTTCAGAGGCTTATTTCGAGTTCTAAGACTAATAATTAAGTGTTTGATTCTGTTCTGACAATATTTCTGAATTCAAAATTGTCTTAGTTTTGCATTATTTAAATCTAAGGCAACAAATGTTGTGTCGGAAAAGTTGAAATTTTTGAGACAAGTGTTGAGCGCATTCCTAAACGACTGCCAAAGCATTTGTTAAACGCTTTTCACTAATTTTTTTTAGCAAAAAATGAATTCGAAATAATTGATTCTGAAGTCTAAGAGAGAGAATGAGTTAAGAATTTTCTCATTCAGTTTGAAATTCAGTGAACATTTCATTACTTATAATCGCGACTCAAATGTTGATTCTGTGCTCAGAATATTCGTCTACAGAATGTCTTTTGTTTCAGCCGTCACTTCACTCGTTTGGGTTTTAGTGCTATTTCTGATCGCAATTCCGATCGGTTTCTTAATGTCAACTATTTATGTGTGTTTACAGCCCTTCCAATCGTGTGGTCTTTTGTCAAAAACAATGCAATTTCTTCTCGACTATTGTATTCATTTACCGCTAAAATGTGCCGAAAATGCAGTCAATAAAAAATCTCTTTTTTAATATCAACTGTAAACTGAGTAAACATTTTCAACCATTTTTTCAAGAATTTGATAATTAGTGAAAATAATTTTCAATTACACTATAATTTGGAAAATAGACAAAAACGGATATAATTCTCAATTTTATATTCAAAGAGTGAGTGATTTCAGTGTTTCACTATTGAAAAAGTGTTAAATAATTGGAAGTTTTGACTTTTATTTGAATAATTTTTAATTTTCTTCATTCGTGGGGAGGGAGAGAGAGTGAGAGAGCGAGAGAGAGAGAGAGAGAGAGAGAGAGAGAGAGAGAGAGAGAGAGAGAGAGAGAGAGAG
>JAQIXI010001536.1:0-13234 GCA_034700165.1 Galumnidae sp. Gr-Ori-00277 | reverse complement strand
GGAAAATATATATGCAAGGTTAGTTACTTTTAATTCAATTATTTAAGAATTATTGATAAATAACTTATTTGACAGACCCTAACCATTCATATAAACATAGAGACCAAAGATGTGCCCAAACTTTGTGACTACTCTTATAAATTTCTTTTCCACTTAACATCACTTTTATTTGGAATTAAGATATTATACTCCAAAAATTTCAATCCAGGTATAATAATCAAAGTAACCATAAATATTCTATGACAATTAATCTTTATATCATTAAGTATAACCTTTTCAAATATCTTCAATCTTTAACTTTATATTACAATATGTAATTCTTTTGCATTCTTATATTTTCAGTTTTAAATCCTGGTTTGCAAATACCATGGGATTATCAAGTTTTCTATTTATTCCACCTTGGTTATTACCTGTTTGCCGTCTATTGCGAACTATATTTGGTTCCGCCTAAAACCCCATTCCATTCAATGTTAATGAAAATCCATCATTTGGTTACTTTTGTCCTCCTTTTTGGTTCGTTTATAATTAGGTTCGATATCTTTAATTATTATTTAAATATTTGGTAATTTATAATCTTGTAAATGACCAGGGCACATCACATCGGTACAATTATTGCAGTTATGCACGATATAACTGATGTGATCAAAGAGAGCGTCAGAGTTTTAGATGTATTCAAAAAATTAATTCATAAAAAGAGCTTGGTTATACTCATCAATATAGTCTTTTATATATTGTTTATACTTATCTTTGTCACCTATTTTATTGTCAGGGTCTATTACTATCCAATATTAGGAATACAACCTGCATTTGAAATGCTTATAAATAATCCACCAAGTTTATATCATACTTCTTTAATTTACTTTCTTATAACTATTTATACCTTGGATGTTATCTGGTCTGTGGTAAGTTACAAGTTAACCTAGTACCTTTTTTTTATTAATTGAAATTTTTACAAAATAATCTAGCTGATGATTCGTTATTATATAATCTGGGTCATTAACTTAATAAAAGGGGAAAACGAATTAAAAGACCCGCAATTGGATACAACTAAAAAGACTAAATAAATGTTAACATGGTCATGTGGAATCCCCAATGAACTGTTTTACCGGTTGAAATTATATTCTTGTACATTTAATTTTTTTGTTTATTAATGAAAATAACTATTTTTGATGGTTAACTTCTGTGTTTTGCGAAACAAATTACTGATTAAAATATATCTTGGACAAATTCAGATTATTATCACAAATGTTTTTATTAAAAATTAAAGTTCAAATAACCAAGGTCAAGTAAACGAATACATATAATTTGAATTTCCTCTTATTATTATAAATTTGTGTTTAACCAATGCTTTGAATCTTATTTGGACCCAAACACAGTTTGCTCTTGGTCATCTTCATTTTCTGAATGGTGACCTTTCTTACAATGTTTGCCATCCTTTTTAGTTCTCTTTAGGAATTGACTCAGAATTTCACGTTTTTCTGCAAAATTAATTTAAAATAATTAATCTAATAAAAATAATCAAGGTTATTTAAAAACATCTTTCAATAAATATTTCATAAACTTATCTAGATATTATTTAACTGCAAATATTTCCTTAAATAATAACCCTGTTATGACATAGCCTGATAACTTTATTTCTATCCTAACAAATAAGATCTTAAACTCGTTTTTGATGACCAATACTTAAAAGTAAATCACGTGAACACAACTTAAATATTAATCACTTTTTAGTAGTTATTGATTAGAAAAGGTTTAACTTTATATTAAAATAAAAAGGGTCATAATGTAATCATGATTATTTTCAACTTTCCTAGATTATAAATGGCAAAAAAGTCTCTTTTGATGGCGTAATTCAAACTAAGAAAACACTTTTATAGGACTCAAAACACTATAACTTATAGTGTTTACACTTTTTTGTCTTTTAATTTAGGTTTAATTGAAATGTAATTTAATACAAACCGATACACATATGTGTAAATGGACTGCAATATAATCCAATATCGCAAACAAATGCCACGTCTTTCTTATGGAAGTGACCACATGTTTGGTGTTGACCTAGGATATTTCAAAAGTTAAATATAGATAGATATATGCCTTTAGTAAACCTCTTGGAATATAACAGCGGTCACAACATTGGCATTGGTTTCTAAGAGATACTTTGTCGACAAATAGACCTTGATGTTCTTCGCATTCTTGTCGGGTGACCTCATTAGTACACTGGACTGTAGAACAGTCACAACTAAGAGATTTTCGAAGCATATCAGCGAAACTTTCAGCGAAGGAGCGGATGATTTCGTTATTTTTCAATGTTTTTGGTTTTAACTCATCTTTTTTGTGTTCTTGAACATGCAACTCTTGAATAAATGCAAGTTTAAAAATCACAATAACCTGATTAATCTGTCAGAATTACCTTGACAAACATGTTTACGATCACAATAAAGGCCTTCTGCACACATAACTGCCAACATTGGGTTCTTATGGGGTCTACAGCTTTCCTTATATGCTATTCAAGGCAAATGAGTTAGTAAAATGTTGCTAGATCATAATTTGTGTTACCTTTTATAAGAAGACAACACTCGCAGGTAAACTCTTCCATTTCATTGGAGAAGAAAACCCCTTTAATTTTATCGCAAAGATATGGAGTGATTCCATGTTTTGAAGAAAGGTTTGTTTGATTATCGGTTTTGCGAATACATTGTGCTGGACAATAATTCTTTAGACAATTGACAATCGAAGTGAAGAATATGACCACAAATATTAGGTTTGAAATGTTTAGAGATTGCATTTTCGTCTTTCAATTATTTATTTTTTTGTAAAATTTATAACAAATATGTTATCAATTAATTAATTTTGAGTTTTTAAAGTCGTAATCAATAGTTAATTAGTGAAAGGAATTTATTAATTTTTTTATTACATTTACTCAAAAAAAGTATAAAATCTTATTCACAAAAAGGTTCTTACATATAGTTTCAGCATTAAAGCAATGGGTGGTAAAGGGTTTAAAGTTTATATTATTAACTTTAGATATTTGTTTAAATGTTACAGTCTTTATATAAGACTTAATTTAATTTATAATTAATACAGTTTAAGATCGTTAGCGTCAACAACCACTACGGTTAACTAACCAATAGGGTTAATAATTTATGAATCCCCGAGCACAAATAACTGTTATAGACTATAACTTATAGTATATAAATAGTTACCGATAAGGTCAACAACTAATAGCTTTAACTAACCAATAAAGTCAAGGAAATTTTTGATCACAAATTGTAATATCAAATGTAAAAAGTGATGAATAGCGGCAACAAATAATATCAAACATTGTTTACAAAAAAACTTGCCCAAGGTAGGATCCGAAGTCGAGTTGTCATAATTGTATTTCTCAGTGGCTCATTGCAATGACACAGGGTACAATGATAACCGGTTTTGTATTAAAGTGTAACGTTTCAATAGTAAAACTTTTATACGACCGAAGATCTTATTATGATTTCATATAACAATAAATCATAGAGAATAATATAAAAATATTTAAGAAAAGGTACCATAACATCGATTACAAAAAATTTGCCCAAGGTAGGATCAGAAGTCGAGTTGTCAAATGTAAAAAGTGATGAATAGTGTCAACAAATAATTTCAAACATTGTTTACAAAATGTCTTCAAAAGTGAGAAAAATTTCAAATTCTAAAAAAATATGAAATTATTAATAAAGTAAGAAAAGGTGTCAAAAGACAAGTGATTTTAAGTGATTTGTTTTAATAATTTTCTAGGAATTATTGAATATTTTGAAACTAAAAAATTAATAAAAAATGCAAGCTATTTATTTAAAATTTCTTCATGCTAAATATAATGTCAGTTTAGGGATTATATAAAATTATTGTAATTTATAGTGAAATGAAAATTAATACAAAAAACAATTGATAAAAAGTTCCATGATTAAAGCAAATAATGAACTTATAAATCCAATTAAAAGGGTCACAATTGGACCTCTAAACATATTTTCCAAGTTTATATTATTGTTGAATTCTAGCACCTTAGACATTTTGTTATGACTAGTTTTTGAGTAAATTTCTGTTACGATATGAAAGATATGAATCCATTGATTACTTATCCCACTCTCGATGAGACCCTTTAGTCTTCAAATATAAAAGAATGGATTAAATGATATTATATTTAGTAAAAATCAATTGTTTTTTGTCTCACATTTTGAAGATTTGTTCTGAATTTTGGACATCTTTGGAGACATAATTATAAGACATGGTTTGACTGTATTTGTGTTCCGATTCTTTTAAATTAATGTTTTGAAAATACTTTTTAAAAACTTCTGTCCCTTTGGTATGACTCAAGAAAACGGCTCTTCTTTCGGTAATTTCATTGATTAGTTCTGAACTCTTGGTTTGAAAAATCTCTTTTAGAGTCATATTATAATGTTTTTCAAAGACTCTTGTCTTCAGTATTTCATAAGTGTTTCGATCGAATAATTTAATTACATTTAAATAATTTTCTCCAATAATTCTAATCTTAGGATTAGAGACAATATCTTCTAAAGTGTTTGCAGTCAGCGATGGCTTTGTTTTGAAAAATGCTTTCAATAATAGACTCATAAAACATTTGCTCAGAATTGTCGAACACAATAACCACATGAATATTAGACAATATGTCTTTATTTTGAGCTTGCTACTTAATTTAAACACAAGTGAGGGCTGAATTAATAGAAAACAACTTAAATAGAACAAGAACGAACTAGGATGTTTTGTTGAAATGCGTTTTATTAAATAAGATAATAAAATAAGCGAGGTGAATAATAAAATCCAAACCTAGACAATTTAATATTATATTAAGATTTAAGCATGGTTGAACCATTATGATTCTATTTTTAAATATTAAAACCTTTGTTTAAACAAATTATAGCTAGATTAGTTTTTGTGAGACTTACCTCAAAGGAAAATGTTTTCAGGTATAAGAAATAAATTTGCTCTTGGTTCATTTTTAAGATGCTAATAATTTCTATCATATAATCTTGGAATATTGGGTAATATAAAAGTGTTGTTTTATTAGTCATTAAAGATCCGGACAAACAGAGAACAGACGACTATTTTATTGAAAATTTAAATTATTTTAAAATTGAAATTAAAAATAAACATTTCCTACGCTATAATCATCGCATTGTTTTGGTGAAAGGTTGACTATCAGGTTCATTTTGCATGTCAAATAGTCCACAACATATGCTGGATAGCCATAAAATGTATCCTAATCATATTTTTCTCTAATTATTAGACTCTAATATTTATTTTAATTCCAATTAAAACTCACCATATTATTAATCGGTACAAATATTGTACTAGATAAATTATTGTGGTTCGTTGAGCATCTCTGTTCACCAAATTCCGGTGCTTTATATCTTGTAAAAATTGCAAGAATATCAAAGAATCTTTTTTGATTAAAATTCATTACAATTTGTCTTTAGTTTAATAAAATGATAAAAACAATTCTATTAAAAGTCCTTTTTCTGGGTTTTTACCCTTTTATTGATTAGTAATTATTTTGTTATGAGTGTAATTATACTAGCGATAACATACCCTTGCTAGATTATTGACCGAAAAAATAGTTCGAAAAACGTTTATTTAATAGTCATTTGAATTAATAAATAATAATGACTTTAATAATTAATCTAATAATTAGTACTTTTAATGATTTTCTAATTTGCATGCTTCATTTACTCATAATTATCCTAGGCCAAATATATTATTATAATAAATTTAATTTGAATAAAAAAAATACTAAAATAGAAATCAATAAATATTTCAGTGAAATATTTTTAATTTCAAAGTGAAAGCTCAAACATTATACCTTGTTTATAATGACGGGTTAAAATGTTTGAAAGGTAATTCAAATTGAGTTTAAATATACAAAATTCTTGAATTTCATTAAAGTATTTTCCTTTCGTTAAAGTAATTTAAATAGAAATTTGTGAACAAAGACTATATACGAGAGCATCAAAAATAAAAAAGTAGTGAAACACTAGACTTCACTTTTAGTGCGTTAAAAGTGAGGCCTTAAAAAAATGTAATTTTTCAGTCCATTGCCGAGACGTCACTCAAACATATCTAATCTGAAATATATTTTTCATAATCTGACGGAAATTTTCAATCATTTCATTGAAATGACAGCGAATTTGTTGTTTATTTTCTTTTCAAAGAGTATTTGAATTTTTGTTTTTTTTTTTTGTTGAGAATAAATAAACGCTAAAATGAAATGAAATTTTTTCAAGAAATCCAATATAACTTTTCTTTTCTTTTTTTTTGCATGGTGTGTTCATACAAGCAATCTATCAAGTACACTGATTGAAAAACGCAGTGAGTCATTATTGATCAAGATGAAATATTTTATTCCACTCTTATCTGGAATAATCATTTTGATCTTGTGCAGATGAAGATTTTTATTTCAAATCATATTTGAATCAAATTGAACATGCTTAGCTTTGACATCGATGATAACAAGATAGACAAATGTTTTTTATATAGTACCAAATTTTTTACAAGAAAACATCTCTTCTCAATTTGAACAAGTTAATGTATATATCAATGAGATTTTATATAAAAATTTCTATTTTTATGGAAATCTTATATAAATTACAGTTTGAAAAAAGACAAATAATTAATGCATTTTTAAAACTTTAACAATACATATAATAATAACCAAGCTTATATATATAACCAAGCTTAAATATACTAATAATTTATAACAAATGAAGTTATATATTAAAGGATTTAAATATAATTTAGTACTAATTTGTGCGAAAAGCGGTTATTAATGCAAATAATTATAACAATTGTTTAAAACACATTTTAGAATTTTAGGAATCAACTTGGTCAACTTTGGCTTTAACAAGGTTAATTTCATTAGGAAAAGTAGGAAGTTCATAGTTGATAGTTCATAATTTAAAATTAATCATTTATATGATATAAACTAATAGACAATAATTTGGAGATAATATTATATTTGTCTTAAAATCATTATAAGAAACTATTTGTAAGAAATTCTTAATATTTTTTTTCATAAATTAATAACTGATTTATTTACAGTTCTTTAAGACAATTGTTTTTTTTCTGTTAATTTTCACTAAACTATGAGTTGTCGAGCATTTGTTCATCGGTGAGAAAGTCACTGATATGCATGTAAATGATCCAGTACATCAAATTGAAACATAGAAAACAGACCGGAAAGACCACACGCGAGTATTTATCTATATCTGATGGACAGACCCCGAAAAGTGTGTTTGGATTCTTTGGTCCTCGAAATGGTGTTAACCCGGTTGGTGTGCTGGGGGTCACCAGCACTTCCTCGGTGTTAAGCTCTGTTAGGTCACCGTCAGCCGCAATCATTTGTTGTTTGGCTTTTTGTGATGGAGTGCGGGTTAAGGTCTTTGTACCCGAAATTCGATATCGTATTTCCTGTGGCAATATATTAACAAGGTAATCTTATTAAAAAATTAAATCAATATATATATATAAGACGGTATAGTTTGAGAAAAAATTCAATTCAATACACATTTCATGAAATAAAATATTAATATTTCAATTTAAAGCTTTTAGTTTAAGATTAATCTTGGTAATAAAATATTAAAAATTGAGTAAATAAATAACCTGATCTATATTGATCTTGCTTGTTTTTATGTTTTTTTAAAATAATTTTTATATGCTCTCAATATTCTCTTAAACTTATTCTGTTCTGCATTATTAACTTTTAAGTAAGAGTATTTTAAGTTAAAATAGTATATTCCCCTGATAGAATGAATGATCATGAAGATGTACATGTTGCATTTATTCACTAGGGATTCAAAATCAATGTTTTAGATTAAAGAAAGTCTCGAAATAACATCCATTAAGAGCTAAAATAACTTTTTTTTTAATTTATTTTCAAAACAGAGTTAATGGAGAAATGCTGTCAGAGTTTGGATCATATGTTAAATGTTCTTACTTATGCAATTTGTGCAAGATTAAAATAATAGTACCTATTTTATTGTCTCATTAATATAGGCCATAAATATTTCATAGTATCTTGGTCAGTTGGTAAATAAATTAAGTCAATAACAAAATGCCATTTTCTTAAAATTATATTTGATAGATTCTAATTGATAATCTTGCACATTATAGATTCAAGAAAATTAGTTATCAAACTTTCCTAAAACTTATAATTAAAAAGTTATCAGAGAAAAATTTTATAAAATTTCAACTTGAATATTTTAAAAACTAATTGCTCGATCAATTTTCATAAAATTAATGTAGTTAATAAAGAAAATAAATTGCAAGATTAATTACCTAAGATATTTGCAAACCATTGAGGACTAATCAAATGGGTTTTAAATAAATTGAGTTAAAATTACTTAACAAAAATCATTAAATGTCTCAATCATTCACTAAATCATTAAAATATCTGAAAAAAATAAGTTTTAAAATTTCGTTAAGGATTTCAAACTTTCAATTATTTCAGTAAACATTTAATCAATAAAATTATGAGAAAAAGTAAATCCAATAATTTTTTTTAAAGAATAACTATTTTTAATAACTTTTTAGTCAAATATTTCGAAGGAATAAAAAACCATTTTTTTAATGCTCTCAAAGTTATAGTTCTGTTTGTTATGAGAAGTTAAAAGAGAAGTCATTTCTTGTAAATTATGACAAATATTATATGATATTTTAAACCATTATTTTAGTAATACTTAGAATCTCCTAGTTTATTTCTCAAAACTTTCTAATAAAAGTATTATTTAATGGTTATCATGCTAAAATTAATTGACTATTTATAGTGAAATATTATAGGAACAGCTGTTACCCCTCTGGGCGCAGGTATACAAGGATTGGAGTAGAGAGAGGTCCGAATCGGCGGCTCTGCGTTACTATCTATGGAAGCGGCGACACATTTCTGGCGATGTTCTTGAAGTAGCTTGGCCAATTGCTGGGATCTAGACTTACGCATAGCAATCCTTTTTCCCATATAACCAACAGCTGCGTATTCCAATAGTGCTGCGAATACCATAACAAAACAGGTGCCCAAAAACACATCCATTGATTTAATATATGATATCTTAGGCATTGCGGCGTTTGTCGACGACATCAGTGTTGTCATTGTAAGCACTGTTGTCACTCCCAGTTGGACTCTGGCCGGACTCGCATTCTGTCCACAAGATTAGAAACATTAGCATTAGGATTAGCATGGTCAAACATTTCTATTGAATTATTATTAAACATTTTTTAAAAAAAAACTTTAATAAAATGCATTAATTTTAAATGTTTTCAATTAAAGCATTTGTTTTATATCATTACTAGTGATTCATTAATTAAAATATGAGCATGCTACTTTTATCATTATAAATTAAATAATACTAAATTAGAACAAATCTCTTGCATTTCATAAATTAAAAAAAATGTCAAAATTTTTAGTTAATTTTATAATTCTCATCAAAAAAGTTATCATGCAAAAAAAGCTCATAAATATAATGGCAATAATAAACTTGGAATTAAATTTCATTAAATTCATTAAATAATTTTTGGGTAATTTTAGTATAAAATAAAGATTTTATTTTTAAAAAATCACCCTGTTCTTTTGTTTGCAAATGAGAGGCAAAGACTAAATTAGATTAGCTTAATTAAAAATTAATGCAATTAAGCATGCTACATTATTCTTGAATACTGAAAGGAAATTATTCAACTCAAAAGTTGACACATTTGTTGTCGGCTTCAGATTTTTGCGCACATTTTTCATCATAATTAATGAATCATCATGTTTGTTTTATAATTATCTAGGGAGAAAAAAAGACGTAATGGTACACATACCCTATGCAACCAGAATGAAACCCAGGATATGATCACAATTAAGCTTGCTGGGATATAAATTTGTATCAAATAATAGCCCATCGATCGGACAAATTCTATTTCACAAACCAAACGGGAATAATTACCTGTAAAAAAAAGGAACAAGCTTATATAATTAAAGGATCATATTATTACCTATCTTATAATATATTTCATATATTCTATGTTAGCTCAGAGTTATTTTATAAGGAATATTGTTATCGTGGCTATAGATTCAGATACTTTTTTTTATGCTATAAATCGCGAGATTTTCATAAATATTGGTTTTATTCCGATTTTTTATGTCTTTATTTTATTGCATTTATTCTCAGAAATAAAATATAGATATAAATCACATTTTTCTTAGAAACACACTTTTATTCCACAGTTTTGAATATTTAATCAAAAATACATTTTTCGTTATAAATCTTTACTCTCTATTTTTTTAACCATAGAATTCGAGTTAAGTCTTCTATATTTAACAATATAAAAATTAATCTTGCTCCAATTTGAATATTTTGAGAATTCACAGGTTTAGAAAATTTAACTATAAATTTCCCTGTTTAGAATATCTTGTTTATATATATTCTATTGATCTTAATCTGTTCTTTTTAACTTAAATAATAATAATCTTGGTCAAAATAATATTACTTAAAGCAATAATTAGAAGATTAGAGTTTTTCATAACATTGATTACTGATTATAATGTTATGTAAGTTATCCAGGCACTAAACATGACAAACTACTCAAATCATTAGTTGATAGTTGAAACGATCGTCACCTTTAGCTTTGGTTAAGGGATACTATCATAGATGTCTTTCTCCTCATTCTATTGACAATTCAAAAGAGTGTAAGTAATGACAGATTTTTATCACAAAAATTCAATCCAAAACTTCTTTTGAAAAGAGTCTACAAAATCCAGATGTCTGTCAAGAATCTAAGCACAGAATAACGAGCAAATATGTAGTGCCTTACCAGTGCTGAGGCGTTCGATTTTTTGCTTTTGCTTATGTCCTTTAACTTTGAATTGTGGTAGTTCTAAGTTCTTGGCCAATTCTACAGCTCCAGGACAGGACTCTCCGCAATCGATTCCCCATTTGTATTGTATGTCTGCCATTGAATAGCCATCTGTTAAATAAACGTAAGAATAAGTAGTGAACAGAATATGGCTTCAAATCAAAGAATAGTTGACTCAATAATATTATTAACAGAAATATTTCACATTCTTTTCATATCTGAAAAAAAGTTTATTTTTTGATAAATATTATGAAAAGAATATATTTATCAAAAAAATAAACTAAAAATAACACAAAACTGAAGCAAATATTTTTTTGGAAATTTATCTTGATAAAATATTTGAGTAAGTATATTTGAAAGTCAATAGATAAATATATGTCCCGCCTTCAATAAATGAGGAAATTTATGTTAAAGAGTCGGTTTCCGCTCTGATATAAAAATTCAAAGATATATAAACCAAAGCAGTGAACAATCAACTATTCCTAACATTTGTTAGCTAGATCATTTGTTCTATTCAAGCAATTATGCCAATACCAGATCAATTAACAACTGTGGGCACAGAATTTTGGCACAGTTTCCAGTTAAGTGCCATTTTGTTTCCATATGTCCGCAAAGAGTTGGACAGAAAATACAACTGGAGCTCAAAAATCAGAAAATTGAAAGAAACTGATCCCGACTTAATTGAAAGCCTCAAAGGAAAGGTATGTGTTATGACAGGCGGCACACGTGGTATCGGTGCTGAAATACTGAAACCTTTATTGAGAAAAGACTGTTACGTTGTGGTCGGCTCGTCCTCTAAAGACCATCAAAAGACTTATGACACCATCAGAGCAGAAGTGCCCGAAAATAGGGGTAAACTCGAGATCTGGGATTTGGATCTCAGGTCAATGGATTCTGTGGTCAAGTTTGCCTCTAAAGTGAAAGAAAGAGGTCTGGCTATCAATTATTTTATAGCAAATGCTGGAGTTTTTAAACAATATGAACTGACCAAGGACCAATTCGAACTAACTCTGGCTGTCAATTATTTGAGCCATTGTTTACTTATCGATCATTTGATTGACAATATGTACGAAACGAGTAAAGCGTCTAAAACGGAATCTCGAATTGTTTGGACGTCTTCGGCCTTCCATAGACTCACAAGAATTAGATTCGAAGGGGAATTTCTTGAAAAGCCTAGGTCATTATTGTCGGCCTACAGTCGTACTAAGTTGGCAACTATTATGTTTACCATAAGAATGAGTCATTGGTTAAATGAGAAAGGTGATGATTGGGCCAAGAATGTTACTATCAATTGTCTACATCCGGGTCTATGCAATACCGCTCTTATGGATCACTTGTCTCTAATAGAACAGATCAGACCATTGGCACCACTGGCTATGAGAGTGAGTCAATACAATTCATCAAATTTTATATTTATCTCTTCATTGAAAAAAGAGTCCAAAAGAAGGCGCGGAAACGACTATATATGCCACACTTTCTAATGGAATGAATGGAATCAGTGGTAAGTATTTGGAAGACTGTGCTATTGAAGAGCCATCACCGGAGGCCAGAAATCAGGACAAACAGAATAAGTTGTGGTAATAACTATTCAATTATTTATTATGAGAAATGATTTTTCTTTTGTTATTAAATAAAATAATAGGAACTTAACATGGACATTATTGAATAAATGGACCATGCACACTTGGATTTGAACAGAATTTATTCAACGGCTACTTTCAATAGATAATTAAGTAAAATAACTTGCTACTTTTAAAATTCTTATTCTATAAATCTAAGAATTTACTGAAGTTTTTATGAAAAAAATCCAAATATTTCTTTATAATTAATTATCATCTAGTTAGTTTTATTATTTTTCAACCTAGAAGTTAAATTACTGCTATATTTCTAAAATAAATTTTCTATAATAAATGAAATAGATTAATTTTAAAATTATCTTTTTTATAAAAAACTATTTATCAAAAGGTATAATCTTAAACATAAATAAATATCCTTGTTAACTATATACTTATACTGTTCTAGATAAAATTTTGACAAAAAAAATCACAAAATTATATAAAATTTAATTTGAAAAAGGATTTCGAAGAAATTACTATTATTTTTGTCAACAATTAGTGATTCCATTGAATCAAATAATAGAAAATGCATTTCATAAGAATTTGCACTTTTTTCAAACATTCACCTTGGTAATGCTCTATACATTATTGTTTTATTATAATTGTAGAGAATTCTCAGAATTCCCGAAAATAGTTCTGCAAAAAGCATTTATTTAGCTAGGTTACTTTAAGCCAGGGATGGCAAATGACTTCGATTTCCAGGGGGGGTATTTGGCAAAATACCCCACCCTGGAGGCTAAAAACCTCGA
>JAQIXI010001535.1:0-13236 GCA_034700165.1 Galumnidae sp. Gr-Ori-00277 | reverse complement strand
ATGATTAATTGTTTATTCAAAACAGGTATTAATAAATAAATGAATAAAGTAAATGCTAAAAATAATCAAATATCCAGTCATTTATTTATTCGAATTTATTAGAATAATAGCTGCGAATAAATCCCGGAATGGTAAACATAATTTACTTAATTGAGTGTATAGTTTTTGCCCTAGTTAAAATATAATACAATAATAAACAATTGATAAGATTTTGAATTTATTGCAAAATAATTTTCTAATCAATTTTATTTGAAAAAAATTTTAGATGACTTTTCAGGCGACACTTCACTCAAAATTGACTCATTTTCTGATATATATCTTTAAAATACTTTTTATTGTATATAAGAATTTAAGTGATTTATTGAGTATTAAATCGATGTATATATCAAATGAAGTACTGATAAACAGAAGTTAAGAAGAATAGTAAACTAGTAGAGACTACTCAAAAAGAATCCAGGAATAGATAAGAATCAAATTTCGAGCACTTATTACGTCATTAATCAAAAAAATGATTGAAAATAAAACAAAAGAAATATTTCAAATAAAATCTTTAACGAAGTCTAAACAGAAATAAAACCAATTCTTTTGAAGATTTTTCAATTCAATCAATAAGTTTATTGAAATAACATTTTATTACAAACAAAGTATTGATTCAATGGTTTTATAAATTTATTGTACGAATGAATATAACATTTTAAATTCTAGTATTTCAGCCCATGTTCTTACTCTTACACCAATACATTTTCTATGTCTCTTCACATACATTGCTTTAGGCACTCATCTGAGGCAACAAAATAATTGAATCTAAAGTAAAATTATTCATTTGCCACAAATATCTTCATCGCTATTCTCTCTCTCAGTATTTTATCTATTATTTTTTATCTTAAGGTATGTTTTTATGTCATTGGATGTCTAGACATGACTTACTTGCCTCTAGTTATGTCTCTCTCATTCTCTCTCAAATCTGCTTTGACTTAAATAATATATTTTAAATATTTATAAATAAAATTAATAGTAAGAATTGTAATGCTTAGAAAAATATAATGAGCAAGCTCAACATAAAGTTGATGATTTGTTGTGTTAACACAAAAACACTATACAATTAAAATGAGAGTATTTTTATTAAACAAATCATATTTTCAGACAAATAATTGTTTTGCAAAATATCTTTAAATCTATTTTTTTAATTAACATTAGCCTCAGACAATAAATTTCATGACTCTCTCTCTCTCTCTCTCTCTCTCTCTCTCTCTCTCTCAAAGTTTATATTTAGTGATTATAAAAAACAAAATAAATAACTTACAATTTATTCAATTTTAAATGAAATTGTGGTGAATTCCTGTTCCCTCTAAACGATAACTAATTAATAGAAACAAAATATTAAATAATAAATAAATAACCAATTTATTATTCTTACCTTGGTAGTTAGTTGGCTCTTCAAAATAACTTATTTTATCCAATAATTAATGAATTTTTTTAGAATATTTTTTTAAGTAATGCACTTTAAAAAGTTAGGTCCAGTCTTTGCACAGAATAACACACTTAATGTGAGGACAACACATTTGAAAAAAAGCCAAAATATTTTAGAGAAAACATGTTTTTTTGACTGTGTTTTTCCTTAAGTTTTTTTAATGGGTCCTCTTTTTTTAAAAGTAGTTTTGTTTTCTTGACCTAATATAAAAAATATATCAATCTTCTTTTAAAAAACAGAAAATCCTTCAAAAAAAACTCACAAAAATTGACCTAATATCAATTTTTTTAATGAAAAAAATCTATTATTTCCACTAAATTTTCCCTAAAAAATAACCTTGTATATCTATTAATAATTTTCAGTGTGTTCCCAATTCCTTCTACCACTACTTACGTGGTCTATTGTACGCGTTTTATTGTACGCCTTTACTAGTGTATGGTTGATATAGTGTACGCGTAAATAGGTGTACTCGTGGATTAGTGTAAAGATATAACTGAAGAATAGGTCTCTAGAAAGCAATACTCCTTCCTCTCTTCTCTTTTATTATCAAAGAGGCTAGCTATATCTCCGTTATTAATAAAAAAAACCTCCCTATCCTCTTGGTTAATATCTGAAAAATAGGTCTCTAGAGATATGGAATCTCCCTGTTTTCTCCGTTATTATCTGCAGAATCTCTAGCATAGTAGTAGAACGCCGTTAATTCCTGCAGAGGCCTCCTTTACAACACTAGAGCGGTGGGGGTGGGTTGGTTGGTTGGTGTAAAACGAATATATATACTACACCTTATTACATAAATGTAGTGAAAAATCTAGATCAATTGACAAGTAAAATATTTTTTGATATTTCAGTAAAAGACATTAAATAGACCTACTTTTTTGCTAGACACAATTTAATTAAATCTAGAATAAAGTCGTAATAGTGTGTCAAAATCGAATTAAAAAATGATATTTTTTTGCAAATTTTAGAACTTATAAATAAAAATAATTTTATCTTGGTACAAATTTTTCATATTAATTTTTTCACTACATTCACGCAGTAGGTGTAGTATATAAATTCGTTTTACACCCACCCACCCACCCACCCACCAACCCACCATTTTAGTGCAAACATCCAATATTTAGTGCAAACAAAATGATTTTATTAAAAGATTAAATATAGCTTGGATTGAAAACCAAATGTTTAATTATTAAATGTTTAACTACAACCATACAATATTTATAGCATTAATATAGGTTCCTTTAAATGTGATTAAATGTAGATCGGATTGAATTCCAAATGTCTGACGAAGTCTTATCCCAAAATCATCAATCCGCACATACTTATACAGCGGATGATACAATGAAAACCATTGCTCATATTTCCAAAAGCCTCAAAGGCTCGCGAACCACCATATGACTTATAAAACTCTTTGTAGACCTTGGGAATTGCCATCTGAGCCCTTTTCATTGGCAAATAAACTGGAGATATAAACTATGATAAACATTACTATAATTAACAAACCTTCTTTAGAGTTGTTGTCAGCGATAAATAATGTCAGATGTTTAAGTCCCAGCTTTCCCTTTTAAAGTTCGGTATTTATGTAGAAAATACCAACCACAACCGAATTTTTATAATCGTTTTACACCTGTCTATTCGCAGTGTTAGGGTTGACCACTATCACAACATCCCGTTGTTTTTCTGAAAATCCTTTGAAGCAATTTTTGGGTAAAGACACACTGGTCCGTCTAATATCAATTCCTTTCCCCAACGATCAATGCAGTCTCGAAATTGGAAGATTAGAACTCCAAATCTAATTGAAGCCTAAAAGAATTATAGATATATGAGACCTTAAAATAAAACTTACAATCTTAGTTGCCCAAAATAGGTGACTTTTCTCTCCTAAATAAAACGTTCGTAAATATCCTGAACTACTTAGAATCCAAACAAAGCGTTCGATTCCTTTGGTAAGGAATTCGAGATCACATGTGAGAGGTCATTGTTGACCTCAGTCCCCTGGTAACTATTGCCAGCACAACGAGCACCGGCACCACCTTTTAAATAATCCTTTCAGAATATATTAAGAGTCATGTGGTAAATTTCCGCTTCTGAAATTTTGGTCCGAATTCCATTTGCATCTTGCCTTCAGGAGGTTTTGCTTTAAAAATTTTTTATTCAAATAATGAAATAAACATTTATAAATATACTTACCACAAAATTTGTCCATTTGTGAGTTTATTGACCAGGAATTTTTGGGAAAAATCGGCACAAATTTGGTTTAAAATCACACAAACAAAGAAAAACCACACATTAAAAATATCGATTTCTTAAAAACAATTTTGATGATATATTGTTGTGAACGGCCACTTCTCGTGACCATCCAAACGGTCCTGCAACGATATGTTAACAAGACTTTGAACAAACGGTTAAACACGTCCAATTGGAAATGCCTGTTCTTGATATCTGTTAAGATGCATATGGTAGATCTGGAAAGAAAGCGTTACAAAGAGTGGCTCTAAAAGTACACTTTGAATACTCTTAAAAGATTGTCACTTTTGATAAACTACTAATTAATCAGATTTATTTACTCTAAATTAAGTATATTTAATAACAAATATAAAAAGATTTATTGTCCTTAAAGTAAAAATTACAAACTTATATTTAGTATATTAAGAAGGACTTTGAGTATTTGAAAGCAGGCATTGAGTTTCTTAGCATATCAGTCACTTTAAATTTATATTCTTGTTTCCATGGTTCATAAAAGTAAATATCGTATCCTAGAAAAAGAAATTTTGAACAAAAATTAAATTAGTTTTTTAAACCTCCATGAAATATATATTTATTTAGATATTTAAATGTTTCATCTAACATTTATTTCCCTGAAAATCCTTTTATTTGGTTTCAATATAAAAATCATTTTCATTAAACTATTTTAATGCTATATCTCATGGAAATTTATATTACTCTTATATTATATATTAGCAGAAACGTTACCAGACGGATTGCAGAAGTAATGTCAATTATATTGTTAAACCACCTGTTAGCAAAAATTTTGCAGACTAATTTAGCATAACTACAACAAATATGATCGGAATTGATTTTAAGGAAAAGGTTTTATGGCTATGAAAACTTTATAAAATCTTTGATTTTTTTCTATGCCAAAATTATATTACTTAACGTAAATCAAATTTTGAAGCAAATATTTGTATAGAATCAAGGCTATCGATCAATAACTATTGAATAAGTAACTATTGAGTTGACTTAAAATTAAAATCGCTTTCAGACTTATATCATATTAGTCTGACCAGACTCTTAATCACAGTGTGTCACAAAATGATTTTAAATACTACTTTTTTCTATAAATTTAGTGAAAAATGTGAACAGTAACAACAATTCGATTAAAAAGTGGAAACTGTAACACGTTTGATTTCTTCTGATAATCTATGGGGAAACAGTATTATGAGCGTTTCCTTTTGATAATACGTTGGAAAACAAAAACACAAACGAGTTTTACTAAATTGGTAATTGTTGATTTTAAATGGAGTAATCATTTTTCGAATAACAAATCACTTAAAGTTTAAACAACAAAATTCCAAGTTAAATTCATATAAACCCAACTTTCAAGTTTTTTGAAGTTAACAATAATAAACTTTGAGTTAATAAATTCTGTTTTTTCATAAAATACAAATAATAGTCTTAAAATACAAGAAAAGAGAGTCGAAGAACACATTTGAGTAAAAGTTAGGAACAGAAGGTAATATTGATAAAGTGTTAATGAATTCTCATGATTTTAAAACAAAGATATAGAAGAGGTTGAATTATAAGCCGAAATGAATGTGGGGGTATAAATTTTTTTGTAAAATCTTTTTCCATATTAGCAGCTGCTTCCATCATTGTATAAGCTTTTGACTGAAATTGTGTTAAACCTACAAGGTTTGGTCACCCTTCGGTTTAAGTTTATGGTTTCAACTTGGACTATCCTAAAAGAGTGAGTCACCCCTGAATCTAAATAATTTAACACTAAATGTAAGTAATAATTGTAACAATACATATACCGTTTCAAGAATTAAAATAGTAGTGGTTTAAAAGTTTTTAAATATTAATAAATCCTAAATATTTTGCATTTTATTAATATTTCTAAGTTTGTCATTTTTTAGAACAATATATCTAGTTTAATTTCTATATGACAGAATTGAATTAACTTTTTTAGTTTTTTGAGTAGAGAGATATATGATGAAGTATATAAATTTGATATTTTTCAATTATCATATTAAGACAATTTACCAAATCACAAATCCCATAAAATGTAGTATATAGAATCGTCTTTCCCCACCCAGAACACAGGTGTATAATAAAAAGCTTTATTTAGACTTAACAAGACTACAACTTATGTTCCAAAGAATACTTGTCTTTATTACGGTGTCTGGCGGTTAAATGAATCAACTTTTCTACTTTACCAATAGAATCTGTTGTTCTACGGGAAGCTGAGAGCTCTAAGATCGGGTGTTTTCCTCTGAGCGCGCTAGCATTTGTTATAACACAGATTTTATGACTGATTTGAGTCAAAATTTTGGACATTAAAATCTTACAGTTTTGAATCTTACATTTTATTATTTTGAACTTTGGAATGGATTTATCAAAACTCTAATTAGAGGAAACAATGGAAAATGACGACCAAGAAGTGCCTCTAGATCTTTCAACCATCAGTACTCCTGACGTTAATTTGGATTAAATTCATCTGCTCATGGGATGTATGACTGTTGAAACATAGAACCCAATTTCAATGCCGATGGATCCAATTCAGATTCTGATGATGGTTTATATGATTGTGACATGGAAAATCGCAAATTCTTTTGGTTGGGAAAAGAGAGTGGTTCACTTCTGGCTCATTTACCACCCATCGATGCGCGTTCCATTGATGAAGAGATAGGGTGGCCATTGGAAATTTTGGAAATAGTGTACATTTTTATAAAAACCTTAAATAAAAAGTGGACAAATAGCCAATAAAATGTTTTAAATATTGTAATAAAATATTTCTTTGAAATGAAAAATAGAGGAGACATCAGTATTTTCCACTTAAAAGCTGATAATTCTTAGTGGACAGAGAGTTAAATAGTGGACTGTCCACTGAAATAGTGGACGGATGGCCACCCTATGAAGAGATACGTTTGTATAACTTGAAAAAGCCTTATAAACAGTCTGGGACTGAAAGATTTTATCCATCCACTCTAAATAGATACACTCTTATATAGTATTCAAAGATGAGTAAAGACAATAGTTATATTACGACATATGTTTTTAAACCTTATTTCAAGATCTGATTTCTAATAAAATATATAATGTTTAAAAAATATCACATTAAATATCTGGTTTACTTGTAGATTTTGGACTTTAATCGTTGCAATGAAGAATAAATTGCAATCAAAATTACTCTAAAAATGTTAGAGAAATCTGATTCATTTACTATGTATCAAAAAGACGGTAAATTAAAGCAAAATTCTTTTATAAATAATTCGAGAAAAATTATAACATAACTGTGCCAAACTTATGGTGTTCGCGACAAAGGTAAAAAAAATTTTGAACAGCAAGTAAAGCATGTTAACTTGTCAATACCAGCACTAAAGATTGATATCGATGTTTATGGCAGAAGTTGACGTTTAGCTTTGCGACGCCTTATTTATAAATTACATTATGTGTAAAATTTAGTGATGGGATAAAATGTGTGACGGATGGGAAAGTGGGGGATCATTATGCTACCCTACATTATAAATACTTACTACCAAGCTAACCAAACTAACCAAGAAAACTATTAAGTCCCAGGTTCCAACGACATTGTCCTCCCTAAATATCTCTGTGGCATGATTCTTTGCGAGTCCAACCACAATATACGGAGAACTAATATAACTTGGTAGGGTAAAACTCACTGCGGTCAGTAAGACCACACTATAGAGCCCGGGGAAGAAATTATCCGTGACTGAGGAGTAGGTTGAGCAGTTGGCGGCTCCTGCAAAATTAAGCAAGTTTTACACTAAAAATCAAGGGCACTACATTTAGATTAAATGAAAAACTTACCAAAAGCAATGGAGATCCCCTCATCAAATCATCAGCATCGATATAAGGGATGCTGTCACTTTCTAGGGATCATATTCGGCCAGATATTTGAACAAAGATTTTTTCAAACAGGAGAGATCTTCTCCATGAACGCGTTGACGAGTACAGTTGACACGAAAACAAGCCAAAGAATGAGACCAAACTCGAGTTGAACACCTGTAGTTCAAACGGTGTTTCCTGTAATTCAATTGGGTTTTCCGGTAGTTCAACGGGGGTCTCTTGTAGTTCGTCTGGGTTTCCCTGTACTTCGTCTGCGCTAAGAGGGGGGTGCTTCATTGGAAATATTCTGAGACTCAATGGTATTTCCTTGGATTTGATTTTGGGCAATTATCTCAACAATCTGAGATTCGCGCTTAAGAAAAAAATAGTAAAAAAATAAATAAATAACGTAACTAATTTATTAATCACTTGTCCGAGTACAGTCTCCATAATTGCTTATGCTTGTTTGTATTGAAACAATGTCGAAGTAAATGACCTATAATTTGAAAAGTGGGCGAAACCCAAAGATATGACTTATGAATTTTTAAAGCTTGAATAGACTTACATAAAATTTAAAAAATTCAAAAATACTGTTTCTCGCGCTTTTTTACTAGACCAATTTGAAAATTTACTAAACTTTAAGTTCAAATAATTTCTATGAGAGGAAATAAGGTAAACAAAATTGTATTGAGAAAATAGCAATATTTACCTTGATATTTTCCGGTGAATTAGATGTAATTTTTGAAAATAAATGATTGGAAAAACTTTATAATATATTTATAATAACAATTTATGAAAAATTGGTCGAAAAATAAGGCACAAAAAGGGTAAATTTTTGAAAAACTTTGGTTAAAAATTTTACACGTTTCAATGTTTTGGCTTACACACGCCATTGAAATGCAATAAAACCGTACATGATCTAATTATTTTTCATACTTGAAACGTTTGATTACCCTAATAAATCAAAATTAAGATTGATAACAATAAAAAAATAAATCCATAAAAAAATTATTTTTTTTATTTTTTTTGAAATTAAACAAAAGCGAGACACTTTTTACTTTTGTAATAAAACAATTGTTTTTCGGAAATTACTTGATCAAACCTTTTGAAATTTTAATCATAGCATGATATTGTGACGCAATTAAAAACCCAAACCTAATAGTGTGACATTTGACCTCTATATAAAAATGATGGGTAAAATCAAGTTAAGTTAATTTCTCATCATTTTTATTGGTTAAATATAAAAAATAAGTGAAAAATAAAAATTTAAAAGTCAACAAAAAAATCAAAGGATAATATAATTGACAGATAAAATTAAAATAATGTTTTTATCGTTTAGAGTTTTAAAGAAACAAATTTTCCATTCAAAAACTCAAGCCTTTAAATAATTTTCTAAGTATAAAATTTTCGGCGGCCTTTCCTCCGGTAGCTCGAAACCTTTAAGGCAATAAAATGTTTTATGCCTCTAGTAAACTAGAACTCAACCACTGTAGAATAAAATATGGCACATTTTAATATCTTTATTAATTAACAAGATAAGTAAATTTAAATTAAAAATGGTTTCGGTGAAAAAATGAAAGTATAACATAAGAAAAAATAAATCAGTATTGAAAACATTATGATAAATGATTAATTTAGAATTATAACAAAAGTACTTAACAGAAATATTGTCAAGATTCTAATAAGTAAACAGAATTATGAAAAGGCAAATTTATAAATCCTTTGATAGTTCCACTAATTGTTTAAAGCCTTGTTCTCTCGAGTTTGTACCAAATTGTCTTTCATGGTCCGACAGCTGTCATAGTTGATTGACCGAAATCATTACCCGAGGTAACGATTTTGCCAGTCGATGATCAGATGAATGAGTTGTGTGATCAATGGTTTCAAAATAGACCAAATTGGTTTTCACTTCGCGAGGCCTTCCTTATCTTAAGCATTAGTCTCATATAGGTCGGACTCACCTGACTATACCAAATAGTCAACAATTGACTTATAAGTAGAGAGGAAACACCAGAGCCCGAAAGGAAAAATCGAAACTATATATAATATAAGATTAAAGCCATGAATGAAAGGAAAATTCCGATTTGAAACCAGTTCTAATTAAAGAAAAAATGATTCATTTATTTAGATTTTAATATAATTTTCAAAAAGTGATTTATAATAAAATAAAAATTGACTTTAAAATCGTTAAAAGATTAAAATTAATACAAATATACTTAAGTATTACAGTTTACGATTACAAAATTTTCCAGTAAATCAATCAATTAATAATTAAAACATAATTATAATAAATGCTTAAAAATGGTCACTTACTAGGGACAATTAGAAACTTGATTAATATGAAAATAAGAAAATTACATTTAATTAAAGAGAATAATTTCACAATTTGACCAAAATTATGTCCCTTAAAAAAACGTCTCAAAAAACGGAGCTTTTAGGAAACCCCTACTACAAAATTAAAATTAATTATTCAGAAATAGAACGAATTGTATGTAATAAACTCGCTAATTTTGAGATCCACAAAAAATGCCTCTTGATTCCTGTTAAGAAACACCCTAGGAAACATATATCACTTCTGTGGGATCTTTTTAATGAAGTTCTTTAGATGATAATCTTATGTATTTTCGCCAAATGAATAGACAATCCTCTTTACTTAGGAAAAACTTGAGCACACAAACCACATATAAACATTTCGGGGTCGATATCCGGTTGACATCTCTTCAAATGAGTGACAAGATTTTCTATATTTTTACTTCCTTTATGGCAACGATAGCAGCGATAAATTCCGTTATGATCTCTAAAGAAAGGCCCTTTTTTGACCCTGTGTAGATCCAATGTCTCATTGTCAACGTTCGTGCCCGAAGTTTTGGTTGCGACTGGAGTTAAATCTATAATAGACTCATCTATAAAAGACACGGAAATATCGGACAATTTGTTCTATTTCGATGGTTTCTTCAATAGACTCAAAATACTCATCGTTTAATAATACTGGGCCTACCATTTCGTCGGTTTCAGCCTCTGTTTCCAGGTTGTTCAAATTGTCTTGGAGAATTTCTGTCTGTGACTCCGGCTCTTTTTTTATGTTTCTAACGAGTAGTTCTTTTTTAATCTCTTTTTTGATGGTAACCAATTGATCCTTTGATTTATCCGTTATGTTACTTAAATTCTCGATTTGTTTCTTAAGCGTTATCTCCGACTCTCTAAGTCTTAACAAATAGAAAACTTATTAATTAATTTTTAAAATATTTCATTTGAATAAGAATAGAATCACAAATAATATAAAACATTAAACAGAATACAACTCTTAACACAATTTCTAATATCAAGTCGACAGCTTAACCTCTCTGTGAAAAAAGTTACAAACAGTTCGTATCTTAAAAATCTAAAACAAAAATATATTTTTATATTCCCCATGATACCGCTTAAAGTGGACTAGATGTTAGCCATGATAGCTGTGGAGGTTTATTTAGATATTTCCTATTTAGATGCACTTGACAAAATTCTTATTAGAATAATTCAATTGACAGATTAAAAAAACAATTATATACTCACTTTTCAATGGTTTGTTCTTGTTCTTCAATTTGAATCTTATAGTTGGTGACCATTTTGTCATAATTTGCCTTTACTTTTAATAATTGCCTTCAAACCTTTATCATATCCTCAGTCTCTTTCTCAAGGTTACCTTCAAGGGCTTTAATCTCTTGCCGCATATCTTCATACAAAGATTGGGTCAAATCCTTATGAGTGTTGTCTTCAGATAAACAATGAGTTAGGTATTCATCAGTGGTTTTATTTTATTGTCAAGTATTTGATCGACAAAAGCTATGATAAATGAAACAAACTGTTCTTTGGGAATGCACTCTTTGTCTTCAACAAATTTAATAACCAAGTTGAGTTTCTGACGGGCATTTTTGATCAAACTTTCAACAAAATTTAAAACTTCTACCAAATTTCCGTTAATTTTAGACATTTTTATTTAAAATTTGAAAAGATTTATATTGAAATGAAGGAACAGATACCTGAAAAGGACAGATTTTTTTCCTCGACCCAAATAAAAGCACTAATTCAAAACCGGTCCCAAAATAAAATGAAATCCATTATTGCGTATTTCGACTCAATTCGTGCTTTAGGCTCCTAAAATACAAGACGTTTGTGTTCTCTAAATTGTTCTCTCCATTTCCTTCAAAAAGTTTTGAATTATTAATTCAATAGAATCAATAAGCTATAAAATAGATTATCGAGAGTTTTGATTTCGATAAAAATTGAGGGTTGGACAAGAACGAGAATTGTCTCAGAGCCGATTTCAGTCCGCTGTCTTCGCGAAGAGTAATTTCAAGGTGAGTTTGAATTCGAATTTATGTCCAACTCTTTGAGTTCTAAAATTTTGGATTTATAGTTTAAATCAATCGCATTTCCGAAATTATGATAAGAACTAATTGGATCAAATTATCATAAAATGATATGAAATTATTGTCCAGAAACTTAACAATCCTTTAGCGATTCCACCGCTTTGATGTTTTTTTAGTGGTATTGAGTTGATTGTATTTTTTCTATCAATTCATTCATTTGATTCCTTTCTCTCAACAATCGGACGTATGCAAGTGAACCAGTCAAATTCTTAATTTAATTATAGAATTTAACATTCAAATGGTTTGACAAAGCGTTAGTTGTCGTGAATTCCTTTCCGCAAATATTTACTAAAAATTGGCTTACAAATAGCTTTTAAGGAAATTTACAATCGATTCATATACTTGAACATCTGCCCATTTTATGAATTCGCAGCGAAATCATGTGTTATAATCACATTTAACCCGATCACAAGCTCAACACTTCTCTTCGTTGACTCCTCTTTCCGCTAACCTTTCGATTCTGGTCTTAAATAGTGATTGACTTTCAGTACATTAAACTCTACCACCAGACATATTGACCTCACTTATAAATTGTGATTAAAGTCCCGATCTCTTTAATTGTTTTGTTTTGAATGATTACCGAATGAATGCAAACAAGTGATTGATCTTTTATTCTTTTTCCTCCTTTCGTTTCATTGTTATAGGAAATATTTGATACAGTTTTCGAGGTTTGAATTATGTTATTTTTTCTGACCAGCTGGACAGCTGGAAAGCAGACTATTATCGATTGAATGGGTTCACTTTGAATTAAAATAAAATTACTGATAAATTTTCAGATAAAGTTTGCTTTGCAAATGATCAAATTCAAAAAGCAAATGGGACAGATTTTTATACTACCTCAAAACACTTTGAAACAAGTTTTATTAAACCATAAAAAAATCTGTCACTAATTTTCCACTTCCACACTTTGAAAAGTTTGTGATTCAGTCACAAAACTTTAGAGCATATTCACTCTTTACTTATAAAACCCTTTGATTTTAATTGTGTTTCATTTAAAGTTAATAATTTAATTTTTGATTTGGCAAAGTGATCAGCCGACTTTTTTTTTGGACAGATTCTCATTGAAACAATTTGTAAAGAACCTTGAGTTCCAGATCCGGTTAATTTTTCATATAAGTGGGAGACCAAAAGAATACTGTCCTCTTTATCAATCATGGAATTATTGTATTCGCGAGAATTTGAATTTTAGGTAATTTTGAATTTTAATCTTAAATTATGATTTATTAGAGTGGCAGATTAATTTGTCACTTATGTTTAACTTTATTGATAATTGGTTATTTGTAAATAGAG
>JAQIXI010001534.1:0-13238 GCA_034700165.1 Galumnidae sp. Gr-Ori-00277 | reverse complement strand
AAATTAAGTATAAATTCTGATGAATACTTACGAGCGGACAGTCAGAGTCAGAGTCAGAGTGACGAGGGATCAAATATCAGCAATAAATTAGAGTTCAATTAACACATTTTATTAGAATTGTTTATTTCTAAAACTTGTTTAGAAAGTCATAAGTCATAAATAGTCATAAGTTTTATATTTTCTTATATATTAGAAAATAAATGTTTTTAAAACGAAATGATTTAAAAATCAATTGATTTCAGTGATTGTCTGTAAACTTCTTTTTGGTATTTCTTCCGATCAAAAGAGAAATTAATGAAATGTCAAAAAATGAGGTGAAAACACATTTTAGGATATTCTGTACGCTATGAAAAAAAAACGGTATTGAATACAATATTTTGAATGTAAAGCAAAAAAACCCAAAAAACGAATTACACTTAAAAAGAAATGTCTAACTATTTGGAGACTGAGATCTCATGTCGTAAACCGATTTTCGCTTTCCTTTTGAGAAAAACATTAGGAATCGTCAGTAAAGAGAATATCAGTTTTTCGCTTTTCTTTTGCTGTTATATTAAATTCAAGTCGTGTTAAGTCCGATAAGCGCCACAAATACTACTAAACCTGTCTCTCAGTTTTTGCTTTTTTCCAATTCTAAGCCTATTTTCGGGAGAAGAGATACAACAAATTTTAATATTTCATAACTCTCTTATCCAATGACACTCTGATAAGAGTTTTTTCATTTTAAAAGCAAAAGAAAATATCATTAACTATATTAACGTTATTTTACTTCTAAACCAAATAAATAGTAGTCTAATAGTAAAGCGAAAAATTATTCCATTCATTGGTTGAAGAATTTTTGTCTAAAATAAGAGTTTATTTTATCTTTTGTTTGAGAAAAATAAAGTGACGAACAAAATATCAGTTCTTCTTCTTTACTGCCATTACTTTATATTTACATTTCGTGCCCAACAGTTATTTCCATTTTTCTATTTGTATTGCATTTCATAAAATCGTTTCTCAAATGGAAATTTTGTGCATAACTTTCATAAATTCTAACCAAATGTTAAACTTATTTCAAAATTAAGGCAATCAAACCCTCAACAGATTCCGAGTCATAATCTCAAGGAATAATCAATTCTTTTAACTCATGCCATAACCTTCAACCTTCTCTCTCTCTCTCTCTCTCTCTCTCTCTCTCTCTCTCTCTCTCTCTCTCTCTCTCGACTTTCATTTAATTTAGAAACGATTGAAAAGTAATTTAAATTTCGATTAAAACCTATTGAATAGAAATGAAGAGAAGTTTCAAGAATTAGATTAATGTGTGAATAGTTTTGTCGGTTTTAATTTAGTGAAAGTTCTGTGAAATGAGAAATGAAAAGAAGTGAAAAGAAGTGAAAGGAAGAGAAGAAACAAAAAATAATAAATAATTTTAACGAAATTAAATTTATTGCGAAACACAAGAAAAATATCGTTTGAAATGCGAACGAAAGCGGTTTTGCGCTCGAATTGAGATATTTGTAGAACCCGTCAGTAAATTAAGTCCGAACTCATATTGAGAGCCATTTGTTTCAATTTCTCTAATGGACGTAAAGGTGTTATGCATTCACTTTCTCTTGTGCTCAGAGTCTGGGCTCAGCTTTATTTTCAATTTTTATTTCTTTTCTCTCTTTTCTTCCTTTTCTTTTGTGTTTCAAAGACTCGAAACTTATATTTCTTTTCCTTTTATTTCTTGAAATTCCGTTTTTCATCCGAAGTTCAGTAGTGAATGAATGGCTCTTTTTTTGTTCATTAGTCTCATATATTTCATTCACCGTTTTGTGTCTAAAAATCTTTTGATTTCATCTCTTAATATGTCTTTCCATAGGACTGACATTAAATATTTTTCACTTAATTAACTGAAAACACCATTTATTTGATCAAAGAATCGGTTAATGACTGACAAAACTTAATAAAGTATTTAATAAATCAATAGAAACGACTTATTAATGTATTCACACGAATACTAGTATTGGTTAACATATATTCTGAAGATTTCCGCAACGAATTCACCGAATAATCGCTTAAATAAAAAGAAAATTATGATTGATTTTATCAATACTATGGATGTGCTAAAGGACTGTCGACTTCACACACATTATGATTATCATATTAACCAAATAATTGATTACTTCTCTCTTTTATCAGAGTTTGTGCCCGAAATTAAAACCAATTTTTTTCTGTATTATTCATATATTGGATGCCATCAAACGTTCCATAAATCGGACGTGTATTAACCTAGATCATTTTTGTTTACGATGTTTTTGGGACACAGAATAATGAAAATGCAATTCTTTTATTCGATTAAATGATGAATAAGTAATGAGAAATCGATAAATATTTGGGAATAATCAAGATAAGTTTACTAGTTTCCCAATAATGATTGACTACAGCCGTCCACTACTTGTCGATCAAACATTAATTTTGTGAATTTCTAATGAAACATTCATGGTAATTTCTTTATATGTGTGATAAGGCAATAGTATTAGCATGAAATTATGTGAAAAAGGAGCATGATATAAACTTAAAAATCAAATTATATAAATAAAATCACATTATTTCTGTGTTTGTTTTTGACCCTAAATTAATCAAATGGTTTGTGACCTCTCAATAAACATATAAATCCAGGGATGGCGAAAGGGAGAGTATTCCCATTTACCCATTTCTCCTTGGAGAAAAAATCGGCAAAATACCCTTCTTAGGTTTCTGAAACCTTAACATTAGCGTCTATGGACAAGCACTAGGTCTGTCGAGGTTTTTAGCTCTAGGATAGGGTATTTTGACCATTTCACTCCCTAGGATAAGTTGGTTTCGGCATCCCTGCATAAGTCGGAGGTTTGTTTTACTTCTTTGCTTTAATTATATGTAATTAACGGAAAGTAGTTTTACTCAAAAAAAAAATATCTATAATTCGGTGCAACGATTATATCACTTAAATTTACTTTATATTAATGGACTCTAAATTCAATAAAAAATTCAGTGCAAACATTAAATGAAAACACATTCAGAGATAATACATTTGAAGCGAACTTCAGTTCATTTGACATGAATTTATCCAACGTTTGGTTCAATATCTTATGTTTTTCTATCTTCACTACAAATCTATCCCAAGAGATAATTCATAAAAAATGAAACAAAGAATTAGATAAAAGAAGAAACAGAAGAGAAAAAAATATTTATGGAATAAATAGAAAAACAAAATACTCTCATCTGTTCCAAGAACTTCATCTCAAGACTTATTCCATGGAATAACTCTTATTATTGTTATTATATCAGAGATGAAAAAATAAGATATAAATACTTTTATATTCTTTCTTCTACTCATAAAACAAGATTAAAGCACCATGATCACAAATGAATGGTAATGAAAAGTGCCAGGAATACTACTCAAAAGAGTCAGTTATAAAAGTCTAACAAAGAGCAAGCTCATTCATTATTATTTCATTTCTTATATTAAATTTTTTATATATAATAAAAAATCTAAAAAAAAATTATTTTTTAGACAAAATTTAATCTAGCAAATTGTATAACATTTTAAGATTATGACTAGATCTTTCTAAAATCATATCAGTTGTTTTATTTACCTACCATAAAGATAAATAATGGATAAACTTATCAAGCAATAAATTAATTAATCACGAATTATCAATATATGACATGAGAATAGTTGAGTATCAAGGACAATTTCATCAAAACTAGCAAATCTATTGTCAAAGAAAAAAAAAGAAAAAGAAAAATTTGAGTAAAACTACTTTTTTTTCTAAAACTAAAGTCAAACATAAAAATCATTGAATTCTCGGGAGTTTTCAATCGGGAGAAAAGTTTATGTCTTTTGACAAATATATAAAAATTCAATAATTTATCAAAATTTGGTCCTAATGTCAAACGTATCTCTTCTCCCATTTCTGTTTGAATAAGATATCAAAATCCAAAACAGTTTTTCCGTTTTTCAAAGAACTTTATCTCTTCTTCTAAAGAAAATAACGACGAAATACTTCAACACTAAAATAAAAAACTTAAGCAAAACTTATCACAACATTTATTTATTGATTTGTTTTCAATCGTAAGACGAATATTATTTTAATAAAATATTTTACTTTTTTTTTGCTCAAAAGAATATCTCATTTCTGATAAAATCAAACATTGATTTCAAAATATATTTAATATTTTTTTCCCCTTAAATTTATTGAATATTTTATGAAAATTATCTGAAAAAATGTATGCAATGCCCGCACCGGCGGTCGACAAATTGATATATCGATTTCTTAAGTGACCCAAACAACAAGTAATTACAAACTCCTAGAGTCAGATCTTTTGATGGATTCCAGAGGGGAGAGACTTCACAAATATTAAGACATAGTATTATCTAATACTAAGCGCACGAAAATTTGAATATTCGCTCCAATAATAAGGCGGTACACTTTATGGCACAAAACTTTGAGTCTTGACTTTAAGTAAAATAATTTGATCATAATTTTTGAATTATCGAAATCCATGACCAGTGCCTCCACTTTGAAGTCAGTCTGTGACTAATTGAGTGGTAATCTCTTCCAACTTATGTCAGAATCATTTTTTTCTTCACTTAAAGGAAGTGTGTCCTCAAAGAAGAACTCATAAAAGAATGAGAGCCATGACTTTATTACTGGAGGCAAAAGTGTTGGCCAACCGAATGGAAATGTGTTTCATTAGTGGAACTCATTCTTCAGTTTTGTCTTATGGCCACTAATACGGCAATCATTAGTGAAAACATAGTGTTTAAGGATATTATTCACAAATAGATTACATTTTTGACAACAGATGTTATGCATTCAAAAGCCTAAATTGATGTCTAAATTTGCGCACAGAATAGCTCTCAAATACTGATTGAATCGATACCCAGTGTTAAACCAAAAAACATAAATTGATTTCATACGAGAAATTGATTTTACAATTATTACTGTCATTAAAATTATGCGAAAATTCTGTCAAAAATTAAGAGGGGAGAGGCTGTAAAAAAGACAGAGAGCATAGCACTAGTGTGAGCCCTGAGCGCAAATGCAAAGGTGATTTAAACTAGAGGCCAGCAATCGATAGTATTACAGGTGAAGAGTCAGCTCACGTTTCGGATTTTCCAATTATTCAAATGATGTGTTTGAATGTCTAATACT
This sequence comes from Galumnidae sp. Gr-Ori-00277, assembly GCA_034700165.1. Taxonomy (NCBI): domain Eukaryota; kingdom Metazoa; phylum Arthropoda; class Arachnida; order Sarcoptiformes; family Galumnidae; species Galumnidae sp. Gr-Ori-00277. The sequence continues at coordinate 8,076 of JAQIXI010001534.1, read as the reverse complement.
GTAATAATTATAATATTATTACACGTTTTGAATAAAAATTATTACTTTAGATATCGATCTGTTATTATTAGGTTCTGATTATTCGGACTTTCATTAGGAAGCACTCAATTATAGCTACAGTACCTGTACTCCAATCATTAGGAATGTTATCATTTAATGAACTTCTCTACTGACAAATACTGTCCTAAAATATTATTACTTCAAACTATTCTTTATTTTATTTAATGTTAGGTCTCTTCTCATCACTAAGTCGTTCAATCAATCACTTCTCACAAACTTTTAATAAATTCCTCCATATTTTAATTGCTTTATATCATTCATTAGATCCGAGCCAATAAATTATAAGTCAGGTCATTAAACTTGTATCGAGAAAATACTATTTTTGAAACCAATATCTTTAGTTTTGTGGACTTCAATATTGAATGAAAAACCCAAATATATATTCGAGTAATAATTAGTGGTACTCAAGGTTACCAACATCTTAGACATTCTTCAGAGCAATTAAATTTTACAGATAATTAAGTTGTAGACAGAAAAACATCATTTGTCTAGGACAATTTATACAGTATAGCACTACTGTTTTTTGCATCCACTCATTGTGTGATTCACTTTTGATTCATTTGACATATCCTTGAATTGAAGCCATAGTCGAGTGAATTTCGATTAACAAATAATTCATACATTTTTCATACGATTTCTAAACATTTTATGATAAAAAAGTTGTTTTTGAAATATTAGTGGACCCGACAATAGCTCTGTTGTGTTAATAGCTATTCATCCAATAGTTGATGGCTAACGGAAAAAATTATTCTTAATGTCAGAGGAATTACAAACGCATTGAAACCGAGAAAGAAATAAATGAGAAAAATAGTAAAAAAACATATTCCATATCAGTTTCGCCTATTATTCAGTGCAGAAGTGTATAAGCCTTACAGACAATGACTCTCTTATGGCAAAGATATCAATCAGATCCTAATTTTGTTTCCTTTTCTTGGGCTGAGTTTGGAGTACTTTAACGCAAATTTATGTCTTTATTGTTCGTAACATAATTTTATCTGAAAGATGTCTTTACCACTCACTCCTAAAAAACGTTTTTTCAATGCATTGAATACTAATATTGAAGTCTTGTGTTTGGTTTGTGAACATAAACTATGACTCAAATTATAGTTTAGTCTCGTATTTAATAAACTTTTCAAAATTGTAGGCAATTATCGGATGAATTATTTTTACTAACTTTTCTTCTAATGATTATAATTAGCCCTCAGTTTAATACACAACTTATGAATAGTCTCTCTCTTAAAACGATCCAAACTTTGCTTAAAAGCCATTAATTTGTTCGCTTTCGGACGTTGTCTTCACTAAACCAACAAATTTGTTCCGAAGATAAATATTCTGAGAAATGCTTCCAAAAAATATATTATAAATAATATTTATTGATATGAAATACGTTTTGAGGCAAACACTTCACTTAAAGTTTGTCAAAACACAAGAATTTATTTCATAAAAAACATTTGATATAAAATAAGTTTTCATTTTTTAGATTAAATTATCAAAACTAAGAAAATATATTGAATTTCTTTCTAACAAACCTTTAAAAAAATATGAATTTATTGAAAGCAATAATTTTTCATTTCTTTTCACTAAAAATATATAAAATAATATCAAAATATAAGTCAAAGTCTTGACATTAATTGCAACCAAAGAGAGAATCCTATCCTTGAGAGGGGAGGGAGAGAGAGAGAGAGAGAGAGAGAGAGAGAGAGAGAGAGAGAGATTGAAAGAAAGAAAAAATGAAAACTCCTTAGATTTATACATCCGGCGAGTGTTACACAAGAAGTGACTTCAGTCCAGACAATTGTGAAGACCTCTTCTTTATTTATTATAAAGTGTGCAAATCTCTTTAGTGGTCTTACCCTTTGAAGGGACAATAGTCGAGAGGATAACCGAAGATAATAAATAAAAAGTAGCGCTAAAATGTCTTCCGGCTCTTTCTTGGAATTGAAAAATCTGTCGAATTATCACTTTTAATGAGACGGTTAGACCACAATTTCTTTGTATGTGCAAAAGTCTTTGGTAAGTCTCTAACTTTCTTTCATTGGATTCAATATTATTTTATGTATTTTAAGAGAAATTTAGGTTTCGTTTCGTCAGTATTTTTGGCAAAAAAAACTGCATTTCAATAATCCCTCACTTAATAGACTCTCAGAGGGGGACCAAAACACAAGAAAACAGTAAATCATGATTTCATAGACTCGGGTCCACATTTTGAAGGGAAGAACACACACAACAAACACACGCTATATCTACGGGTAGTCCAATATCTTGTTGTCTATGCATTCAATTTATATGAGAAGTAGTTTTTATTAGAAAAATAAAAATATATTTCGCATAAAAAGTGATTTCATTTCACTATAGTTTGTCATTAATTTAAATTAAGTTCGATATATCACATCCCAACTCATATCCCCTTAAATGATAATTTAAATCTGAATGTAAGAGAAAGCCTTCTCTTTATGTCTAAAACTCCTTCCCTTATGACAACACATTCTTTCAAAGCAAGACTTTGGATAGAAATCATATGAAAAGAAAAACAAAATTATTGGTTCAAACATTGGCTCTGAATATGAATATGAAGTGTAAAAAGAGGGGAAAAATAGTGAAATATATTTATTATTTTATTGATTTTTGTCTGTCATTAATAAAGTTTTCAAAACTAATACTCACTCTTTATATGCCTCTGATATGAGTTAAACACATTGTTCTCTATATTATAATAACTTATCGGAAGTTCCTTTTCTTCGTCTTCTCTTTCCATTAAAAGCGAGGGATACTCAAGGGGTTAGAGAATTAGCATCGCTTTCAAACACTTCAATATTTCAAATTTATCTCTTGAGTCAAACTTAACGTTAATATAGCAAACCAGTGCGCCTACAAATTGATCAAGGAAATTTCTTAAAAATTGATTAAAACTTAATTGAAAGTAATTGAGTTTTGGATAAAAGTCGTATATAAATGAATCCGAACCCTAAATTAATTAATTAGGGTTATATTTTATCCCAAAACACTTAATAGTTGCCTTGGGCATTCCCTGGTTAAAAGCATTCTTATATTCTATTTCTAATATACACATATCTCTTCTTAGGATATGTTTTGCAATTTTCTTCTGTTTTTCTATTTTGTTAGAAATGATGAGTCGATTATTTATTTTCATTAACGACTACATTATCCCTACTTTAAAGCCAAGAGTAAATATATCCAAGACTGTAGGCAAGAAGACTATTCCCAGTCCTTATTTAAAGTCAATCATTTTTAGTGATTATTTTTCATAAGTAATACTTTTTTTAGTTTCAATTTCGTCGAAAATTTAAAATATTTTATAAATATTTTTCTTTTGAAAAGTGGTTTTGAATAATAAGCCCTAAAAACGTTGAATATGTAAATGAAAAGCCATTAATTGTTAGTCTTTTACCAAATTCTTTGCTTTTCTTTTCATTTTGTCGACAGTTCTTAAACTAAAAGTTTATTAAATGAAAAGTTATGACATTTACTAAGAATTAAAAGCTTTAAAAACACAATATTCTAATCAATTTCCTCGATACTTTTCAGGAAAAGGTGTTAATTATTTAAATAAAACTTTTCAAAATTTCACTGAAAATTCAATAAAATTTAATTAAAATTTTCATTTAATCAAAACAAACATTTGATAAGTTTTCTCAAAACCTGTTAAATAACAATCATTTTATTTTAGTGAAATACTTAATATTCAAATAAACCAGGATAATTTCCTGATACTTTTTATGTTAATTCACACGTATTTGATTTAAAACACTAAAAACAATAAGAAATTTAGTTTTTTTTCGATTAAATTCTTAAGATTTTTATCAAAAAAAAAATTAAAAATAAAAATTTATTTCTCTTTTAAAATCAAAACCAAAATTTAAAAAAAATAAATAAAACTTACCCTAACAAATAGCTTGGATATTGAGTACTTTTTCAACATGAAATTAATTGCTCCTGGTTTATAATTAAGCCACAACTGTCTAACAAAAGAAAAATATTTGATAACATTTTCTCATTAAATTATTTTTATTGATTCCAAACGAATCTCTTAAGACCTCAAATGTATCGCAAAGTATTTTCTAAACAATTTCTTTTTATTCTGTGCCGACTCTCTTATCGATATACTTATGGAATATCAATAATTTGAATGTTATGTCTCTCACATATTGTCTGCTTTTAGTATCGATTGAATTACTTTAACAATGAATTAACAGAAAAAGAGTAGAAATGTTATCAATCAAATAGTATGTGAGAGATAAGCCTTTATTAAGTGCTCTTTTTGTGGACTTTGATTGTTAGCAATGCATTAACTCATGCAATAGTTGTGTAGTCCTGATGTGAGGCTTGTTATGAATTTTTGCAAAAAACGTGTTGTATGTAAAAGTGATGTTTCGCTACACTCTGTTTGACTTCGGGCTCAAAGTTTGACATTAAGTGCAGACAAACTTTTACTACAATCAACAAAAAAAGAGCATTACTTCAAGCGTTTGTCCGATATATTTAACTTTTTTTTCTGTTCCCAACTATTAAACCCTAACGAAAGGCCTTCTAATAATCCTAAAGAATAATAGGGTTTTTTGCAAATAGACTTCATTTTCAGTTCATTTTCTATACAAACAATACGAGTGTTGACTTCAGAAGAAAAGAAAAGATAGAAAATACTTCACTTCTAAATAGTTATGAATTGTTTACTTGAAATTAACGCCGAATTCGTTTATAAAAGTGTGACTTTTGATTTGTGTCGGCCAAAGGGTGGTCTACACAACGCATACCCCCTGAGATTTCACACAGAGGGGAGGTTTACCCATTTCTCTGCTAAACCTTAACCTAAAGTCTATTGTAAGGCACACCCAATAGATTTCAAATGAATTTTGTCTAATGTTTTACTCGAACCGACAAAAAGGTCTTATAAAACGCCATAATTGGATAAAATTCAATAAATTATGGGGTCTTCCAGTACTTCAATCACTCATTTTTCAAGTCTTGAATTTTTTAAAGAAAAAATTGTGACATTTTTTTTGAAGAAATTGATAGAAGAAATATTGAATTATAGAGTGTGCAAGAGGTTAATCACACTATTCTTTAAAGTAAAACCAATAGAAGTTCCCCTTTGGTTATTCCAGGGGCTAATACATCACTGACCAAATTCAATAAGGAGTCGATCCATTTGGAAGCCCACAAAAAGCGTTTGAAAAATAGAAAACCTTTGCCAAAGAATGAGCCCATAAGTCAAAAGGTGCTCAAGAGAGGTATGGGAGGAATGGGAGCCTCATTTCACCTGAACACTGAACGATTGGTCGTTCCATTTGTGAGGTACACACACAAAGTAATTATGGTTATTATTGACTGGAAGCAATCTTTCTGTTCCGTTAATCTCTTTGTTCTGTTAGTGTAGAGTCCACTCTATTCTGGTTTAGACTAAACTATCGGTTCTTCTAATTTAATTGCAGTCTTTACTATTCGAAGAAGTATTTAATGTCTCAATAATTACAATGAGTAGATCCATGTTAAGATCCATAGGAGTAGTGCCACACACAAACAATTTTTGGTTGAAAGAAATACCTTTCAAACTGTATTACAAATAATAACATATCTTTCATTTGAATTTGTTTTTTGTTTACAACATTTTTCACAAATTTCTTCAGTGAAAAGAAAATTCTCACAAAAATCTTTTATTTATATAATTTTTTTTAAAAATATCTTTAAGGAAATGAACCGCAAATGTTCTGATGAACCAAAAAATAAGACCAAAACTTAACTATTTATTAATAATCGACAACTTTTTTCCCACATTTTTATAACAAATGTCGAACTGAAGTAAATTTACTTTAATTTTCTTTTAAAGTAAATTTCAGAGCAATTATTGAACTAAAAAATCATAAAATATTTAATGATTTTCTACTTTAGAGTCATATTTCAAACTTTTATTTCAATATAACGAATGATATTATTTGAAAACATAGACCCAGATCTAGAATTACCCTGGCCAATTATGACCAATCAACATTTCAATCTTATTTTTTAATTGATTTTATCATCAAATGATTAACTTTTCAAAAGTATATTTCAAAGATCAGAATCAAATAAATAATATACTATTAAATATAATAATTTATTTAGAAGTAGAGATCCTTTTTAAAAAGGGAGGGGTAGCCAACGGTAGGCTAATAAATAAACTAGCTGCAATCAAATTGAAAGAAAATTGAAAATTTCACGAAAAAATTTTAATTAAGTGTTTACTTTTCAAACTTTCTTTTATAACGAAAATAAAATCGATTTAATTCTTTTTTATAGGTTTTAGTGTTTTTTGGTGGCCTTCCCTTACTTTCCAAGATTATATAGAAAATAAAGTCATTGAGACAACGATCCACTCCGGAGTAATTAGTGAACGGCTAAATAGTATATTAGTTGTATCTATAGTTAGATAAGTTTTATAGCCAAGCACACTTTTTGTTGCTCCGACTCATTGAATATATCTCTTTTTGCCGACAATTTATTCGGTTTTAAAATTCAAGACTTTCTTTAAAAAACATAAAACTTTTCATTTTATTTATCGATTGAGGGTTTGGTCCATAAAAAGGTTCGGATGAGTTTTGATTTACAGCCAAAATAAAATTTATAGGAATTTATACTAACTTTTGTAAGAATCAAATAATTTATTACAGAAATACCAGATTTTTCAACAAAAATATGAACATAAGTTTCATAATTAATATACAAATTGATTGCTTTGAAACTAATTTCATATCATTTCAATTCAAAAGTCATACAAATGTTGCAAAAAATTATTAAATAACTTATTATTAATTAAATCATTAAATTATTTATTTGATATATTGGCGACAAAATCACTATTTTTTCATATTTTTCAAATGAGATTTCCTTCAAATTTGCCTCAAATTTAAAACGAGTGGTTATTAAGAAATTTTTAAAATTAAAATTTATTTTTATCGCAAGAATTGACTCTTAATTATCTCTTTAAGTTTCTCAAGGGTTGGACTCCGCCCATATATTTATCACTAAATAGAACCCTGACATTAGAATCCGGCAAATTTTATTTAAAAAATATAATTGTTTGTCACCAAATCGTTATAAATAAAAACTATACTTAAGAAAAGTGTTGAGAAAAACAGCTATAATTTTAGTGCATTTAATATCTGTTGAGATAATTACAGAGAAAGAGAGAAAAATTGAGCAAAACATTCATTACTAGATTTATTGGACAGAATTATAACAATACCAAACAATACCAAAAATTGAGTCAAACTATGGAAAAGAGTCCAAACAAATGACAATTTATTATATTATCGGAAAAATGTGAGAGAAAGTCAACTATAGATAAGTGATAAAAGTTAAGATAAAATGAAGAAGTAAGCGGGTAATGGACACAATAAGTGAACTAGGCAATATGAATTACACAGGAAATGAAAACTAGTGCTGAACAGATCAGACCGATAGCCACTAACTTATCACATGTCGGCCAATGGCCTCAACTTTTCTACTCTGAAAAAACATTTTAAAATATTTAAGAAAACATTCAATTATTATAGAAAACAAACCTCTGATCGTATGTCAGATCATTTGACTTTTCAATCGCTAATTAAGGAGAGAAACGTTAAAAAAGGCATTGAGTGCCCCCTCTTTGCCACAAATCATTGGGTTGTCTTTATTTCTTATCTAGAATTTCATCTCTTTCTTACACTCTTCTCATTAAAAGAATGACTTCATTACACCTTATCTTTTTTTATTCAAGGGATGGCCACAGATAGGTCAATGACACCTGGCACATTTTACAATGGAAATATCATAAATATTTTTCTCACAGAATTCTTGTATTAATAAACTATAAATTATTTTTCGCCGATAATTAAAACCCAGAATAAAATATGAATGAGGGCACTGAGAAGACACACCTTGGTCATCGCTAAAAAGATGCTCCAATACTATAATTTGATCCGAAACACTTTAACTCCGGATGAGTTGTTCTGAATGGCCAGAAGGCTATTCATTATATAA
>JAQIXI010001533.1:0-13247 GCA_034700165.1 Galumnidae sp. Gr-Ori-00277 | reverse complement strand
TGTGTTTTATATTAAATAAATTAAACCCAAATAATACCTAAACATTAGAACTTATATTATTTATTATGTATTTCTAGTAAAATTAAATTGATCTTGCTAACTTTGTAATATGGATTTTTTTTCGCAGAAATAGTTTGTGAAGTGTTTATAAAATAAGATTAGATTATTAAAAATTCTAGGTAAATTCCATGTTGATATCAATCTTTAGGGAAGGTCAACCCTAACCAATTAACAAGTAGTGATAAATTGTATAAAAATTACCATGTTTATTTAATTTATTTTGCAAATAAAAAAGAAATTTAATTTTAAAAATATAATCGAAATAATGATAGGAAAAGGTGTTGTTATCATCTCATGAGTGATGGCTCTCATATCGATATATAAGAGCTGTGCTCTGATTCTGTGCTAAAAGTGAGAGTGAATGACAACTTCGAACTAAACAGTAGTTCCTGTTTTTTAATGTAAATGTAATCTAATTTTTTCATTGCTTTAAACCACAAAATATATAAATGTTTGATTTGATCACAACTTTTTAAAATTGAATTTTAACTAAATTTTTAACTTCAAAAGAGTCTTAAATCAGAGCTAATCTATGCTATCATTTAAACCAAATGTTATGTAATTGAGTTTTCCAACTGTTAATAACTCAATCATTTAATGGATTATATAATTATTTATTAATATATATATAATTAGTAATTAAATGAATCACTCGTTTCAGTAATTTTATATACAAAAAGTCATAAAACGTTTCCATAAATTCATACAAAACTTCATATTTTATTCAATAGTTTTATTGAAGAGTTTTATATAAGTTTTATCGCTTTTATCTCAAATTCTAGTCTTTTATAATAATTTTATTGATATAAAGTTTTTAAGAATTTTATATAAAAAATGAGTGAATCGAGTAATGTAAATATGAACCAGGTATGTTGTGCTAAGTTGTTCTAATTTGTTGTATGTTGTGTTTATTTAAACCTTATATATTAATCAATTCTAAAGCCAGGGATGAATGTCTTTATGCAAACACATCACGTCTCGCGGCTAAAACGCGGAGAAATTCTGGGAAACAGTCGACGATTCAGGGGATGTACCGTTTGGTTCACCGGTAAACCACTTTTCACCACTTTTGTGGTAAATACACTAATTTTAAATAATAACTAAAAACAGGTCTTTCGGGCGCCGGAAAGACTTCAATTGCTTTTGGAATCGAAGATTATTTGTGTCGGAATAAAGTATTTACATATGCCTTAGACGGCGATAATATACGTCACGGACTTAACAGTGACCTCGGATTCAGTGACGAAAACAGAAAAGAAAATATCCGACGAATCGGAGAAGTGGCCCGTCTTTTCGCTGACGCCGGAGCCATAGCTTTGACCAGTTTTATCAGTCCATATGCTGTGGATCGCGAAAACGCCCGTCGCATTCATGAAAAGGATGGCCTCCCCTTTTTCGAAGTGTATGTCAATACTCCGTTAAAGATCTGCGAACAGAGAGATGTAAAGGGACTCTACAAGAAGGCTCGCGCCGGACATATTCCTCAGTTCACAGGAATTAGTAGTATATATGAGGAACCAGAAAAATCTGACCTGACTTTGATGGCAGGAGAGGACTCTATTGACGTTTGCGTAAAGAAAGTGATTGATTTACTCGTGAAAAATGTCAGTCATTTAGTCATCAATTATTTGAAATTAATTTTCTTTTCTTTTTTAATAGAAAATTATATCCGAAGAGATTATTAGTGAAATCCATGAATTATTCATTCCTGAATCACAACAAAATCACTTTCGTCTCATCGCTGCTAATATGCCGGCCCTCGAAATCAGTAAAATTGATTTAGAATGGGTTCAGGTCTTATCTGAAGGATGGGCTACACCTTTGAGGGTATTATAAATTTATAAATCCTTTTCTGAATCAAATCGATCGCTAAAAAATAAATTTTCATTTGAGTCTAAGGACAGACCTAAAGTGAAATTCACTTTTTAGTGCAGTTTTGGTGCGGAAATGACTTTTCAATAAATAATCTTTTGATACAAATTAGGGATTTATGAGAGAAAAAGAATACCTCCAATGCATTAATTTTGGTGTTCTTATCGATGAGAATCTCCACAACCAAACCATTCCAATAGTTTTGGCAGTCGATGACCAAAACAAACAACGAATTGAAGGACAGAAAAGCATTTCTTTGATTTACGAAAACAATTTAATCGCAATTTTAGAAGACATCGATATATTTGAACACAGAAAAGAAGAGAGGGTCGCCTCTGTCTTCAAAACTACTCATAGTGGACATCCATATATTAAGATGATATACGAAAGCGGTCAGTGGCTAATTGGAGGGGACCTCAAAGTGTTTCAACGAATTAAATGGAACGACGGACTCGACGGCTATCGTTTGACTCCAAACGAAATCAGAAAAAATTTGAGAGAAAGAAATGTAAGCAAAGAATCCTTTTTTAATTAAAACTGAATTGTTTTTTGTGATTAAAGGCGGACGCAGTCTTTGCATTTCAATTGAGAAATCCTATACATAACGGACACGCATTACTAATGACAGACACAAAACGCCAACTCATCCAAAGAGAGTATAAAAATCCCGTACTTTTATTACATCCTTTGGGCGGTTGGACTAAAGAAGATGACGTTCCTCTAAGTGTTCGCATTAGACAACACGAAGCCGTCCTCGAAGAGGGTGTAATTGACCCCAACTCAACTCTAATGGCTATATTTCCATCTCCAATGTGTTACGCGGGTCCACGAGAAGTGCAGTGGCATGCTAAGGCAAGAATTGTCACCGGAGCCAACTTCTATATTGTCGGTAGAGATCCCGCGGGAATACCTCATCCCGAAACCGGCAAAAGCCTCTACGACCCGACTCACGGCAGAAAAGTACTACAAATGGCACCGGGACTGACCAAATTCGAGATCATTCCGTTCAGAGCCGCCGCTTTTAATAAGGTTTCGAATCAAATGGAGTTCTTCGACGACAAAAGGAAACACGAATTCGAAGATATTTCGGGCACTAAAATGCGTTCGTTGGCCAGAGAAGGCAAAACTCCTCCCAAAGGCTTTATGGCAGACAAGGCCTGGAAAGTACTCTCAGATTTTTATCAGAGAAATTGACATATCGTTACTGCCATCACTTCCGTCGATTAATTTTATTTAAAGTGCATTAAATGGTCACTCGTTTTGTCAAAACATATCTCTAATGAGAGTATAACTGATATACGAATTATTCCCGCCTTTAATATCAAACTTAAGACTAAACGACACCAAATGTTAATATTTTTAGAATTTATATCATTTTATCGATTATTAGTTATCTTAAGAATTAGGACTAAATTTTATTATATTTTATTTAAAAATTATTAAATTTATTTGGAATTCATTTGATTTATAATTTCGATAAAATTTCCGAAAACTTCACGAAAAGTCTGAACAGTCTTTGAGTGATTGCCATCACTAAAGATATCGTTGGCCTCATCACAAGATTTGCCAATTATTGGATCCAAAGGTATTCTTCCCAACAGTGGAACTCCTAATTGAGTCAATTGTGTCATTCCATTGACTGATGGCTTGAAAATAACAGACTCTTTGGAACAGTTCGGACAGAAGAAAGTACTCATATTTTCGATGACTCCCAACACATTCAGACCAACTCTTTTACAGAAATCTATTTGTTTTCGGACATCCATTAGCGCCACTTCTTGTGGTGTCGTTACGATTAGTACTCCGCGCAAATTAGAGCACTCTTTTAGATAAGAAACAACAGAAATGTGTTCATCAGAAGTTCCCGGAGGAGTGTCCACAATAAGGTACTCGAGTTGATCCCAATCGACATCACTTAAGAACTGTTTAATAATAGTATTCTTTTTGGGTCCCCTCCATATGACGGCGTCGTCCACCGAAGACAAGAGGAAACCGCAGGACATCACCGATAGATTGTCCTCAATATAAATGGGAGACCATCCGGACATTGATTGATGTACTTCTTCGCCCTCAACGCCCATTGTTTTCGGTAGAGACGGACCACAGATGTCGATATCAAGTAATCCGATATTAATTGTCTTATCTTTGGCTAAATATCGGGCCAACAGTGAAGAGACACTACTTTTGCCGACCCCTCCCTTTCCGGACATAACTAATACAATATTTTTTATATTCATTAGTTTTCTAGCAATTAGTGCCACATTAGGATCAGGTCCTTTCAATTCACCCGAAGAACAAACCCCTTTATTAGGACAACCGGCACAGGCGTCAGCCTTTCCCGCTTCTGATGACTCAATGCCGGGACAGTGTTCTGGCGGTACTTCCATTCGTAACAATTTATAAGTTTTTATTAAAATCTTTTGGAATTAATTAATTAATTAAAAATTTGAGGAAAAGTGAGACTCATTTTAATAAAATTCATATTTTATTGCTTTACAGCGAATAGGAATCGATGCCAAACATAAACAAAGATCTCGAGTAGAGGTCTGAACGGCTTTTTTAAAACATTGATTCAAATTATAATAAAAATAAATTTAATTAATATTTTTGAGAAAAAGAGTCAAAACTTTTGTTTTTAATAAGTTTTGATTTTTGTCCACATTTTTGAAAATTTGAAAAAATTAATTATTAAAGTAATTAAGTGGTGTTCGGGTCATAACTTTTGATAATATGGCGATAAAACTATCGATGGCTTCAAAAGATTGAAAATCTGATCAATTTTTGAATGATTTTTGAGTTTTTGGTTTAAATAATCAGTAATTTAATGAAAATAAATGATTTCTTTCGTCGAAAAATGATTAAAATTGTTGTTTTCTTAAACAAATTATTTTAATTAAGTTTTGATTTCGATTAAATCATGTCTTGAATTCAAAATCCATAGAAAATCTAATTGGGATCCAATCATTGGGTGAGTTCTTCATCGAGTTTTCAAATTTAAATCTAATCTTTAAATTCCTTTTAAGTGAAATCCGAGAAGAATATCGTCTGAGACTTAAACTCAAAGATTAAATGAAGAATAACTTTACATAAAATAATGATTGGATTCATTGAACCACTAATTGAGAGTTCAGTCCAATTGTTTGTAACCGAAGACTCATTTCGTTATTATTATGTTATTTGAAAGTATAATAAAAGAGAAGCGAAAGTTGAGGTCTGTTTCTAAAGTCAAATGGTTTCGATTCAAACGATTCTCAATAAGACAATGGCTCTTCATTTTTATGGTCTTTTCGATCACTTCTTTTTTAATATTCAATCACTTTATACCCAACTCTTCATTTCATGGGTTTGTATTCAATTGAATCGATACCAGAATTCAATTGTTTTTCCCAAAAAGTTTGGTCCGAATTCCCCCCAAATCTCAATACAAATGTCATTCAAGTGATGATTCGATGCGACCACTGATCCGATGGCCGACACCAAATACCCATCACTCGACACAACAGATCCGTTTAGACTCGAAAGTTCTGATTTTTCTCGAAACTCAATACTCAAAAGTCGGGCGACAACTCATCGAAATATTGGAGTCAACGAGAATTAAGTCAGTCCTCATCTCTTATTTTATTTATTTTAATTCTATTGATATTAGATTTAAAGCGGAAATTGTTGGCAAAAGTCTCCCACTTTTAACTAATTATGAGAGGGGAAGGTTTGCTGTCATTATTTTTGAAAATTTTGACAAATATTTACGAATGAATAAATGGAACCGCGAATTGTTAGACAAATATTGCCGTGAATTCAATGTTGGGGTCATTGGAATCGTTCAGAGCAATGAAGAGCAACGATTCTCTATTCAAATGAACGGATTTCCTCTTTATATCGATACCGGAGTTTCAATTAAAGATTTCCGTTTAAATCCTTTATCTCCTGTTCTACGTATGACCCGCGCCGGTGAAGTTCATTTTGGACGACTTCCCGGAAGGGATTGGGTTAATTTCTATTCGAATCATACAACTTATCAACCTTTGGGTCAGGCCTTTCGTCGGCAATATAATTCTCGTGAGGGACCGGATCTGAACAAAACGTCTAAAGAGTTGGTTACGACTGTTATTCAGGTTTGATTACAAGTTACTCTTAGTTATGCTTTACTATAAATTTATGATTTATAGGACCTCGGATTTTATGACGGAATACAAAGAGTATTATTTGGAAATGGAATCAATTACTGGATTCATAAGCTGTTGATTTTGGACTCAATATCGTTCTTATCTCACGGAAAGCTAAGTCTTCCTCTCCAGCGCTATGTTCTCATCGATATCGATGACATATTTGTTGGAGAAAAAGGAACTCGAATGAAGAAAACGGATGTCATTGAATTACTTGAGTCTCAACAGCGAATGAGTCAACTAATTCCAGGATTTCGTTTCAATTTGGGGTTTTCGGGAAAATATTACCACAAGGGATATACCGACGAAGACTATGGAGACGACCTTCTCATTGGTATTGCATTCAATTTAGAATAAAATCCGTTAATTATTTAATGACTTTAAAGATAACGCTTATAAGTTTTGGTGGTTTTGTCACATGTATTCTCACACTCAGCCCCATCTCTACAACAATATTACTATTTTGGAAAATGAAATGAAAATGAATCGGGAATTCGCTCAGGTATTCAAAAGAAATTTCTACGAAAAACTCATCTTTGAAACAATAATTTTATAAACAGAAGCACAACATACCCATAGACTCTGGCTATTCTATAGCACCACATCATTCAGGTGTATATCCAGTTCACGAACCGTTGTATGACGCGTGGAAACGAGTTTGGAATGTGAGAGTGACCAGTACTGAAGAATACCCGCATTTAAGACCTGCTCGACTGAGAAGGGGTTTCATTCACAGAGGAATTATGGTTTGAATCGTTTTCATTAAATATTTTATAAGTTTCACTCTTTATCTCAATTCAGGTACTTCCGCGACAAACATGTGGTCTCTATACGCACACCATTTTCTTAGATAAATATCCGGGTGGAAGGGATCGACTGGAAATCAGTATTCGTGGCGGAGAACTTTTTTATTCGTTTATTTTTAATCCGGTATTCAATCGAATCATTGATTTATTTGAGTTTTAATAAATCATTTGTTTCTTAGATTAATGTATTTATGACTCATTTGTCAAACTATGGAAACGATAGACTTGCGATCTATACCTTTGAAACAGTTGTGAAATTTGTCCAGTGCTGGACTAATCTACAACTCTATACTCTACCTCCTCTTCAATTGGCGACTAAATATTTTCAATTATATCCTGAAGAAAGTGATCCAATTTGGATGGTATTATGTCTTTCATATTCTTATTAATCAATAACTAATTAATTGAATGAATTCAGAACCCGTGCAACGATAAACGCCATCACTCTATTTGGTCGTCCACTAAATCATGTGATCAGTTGCCAAAGTTTTTAGTGATTGGACCCCAAAAGACGGGTTCGACGGCCTTATATACCTTTTTATCGATGCACCCGACAATTGTCAGTAATTATCCGAGTCCTGAAACTTTTGAAGAAATTCAGTTTTTCAATGGAAAGAACTACTATAAAGGGTTGGACTGGTATATGAATTTCTTTCCTGTGCCCAAAAACTCGACTCCGAGTTATCTCTTTGAAAAGAGTGCCACTTATTTTGATGGAGAATTAGTTCCAATGCGAGCGCACGCATTATTGCCGACCGCCAAACTGGTGGCCATTTTAATCAGTCCTATCAAAAGAGCCTATTCTTGGTATCATCACATCAGAGCTCATAAAAGCCCGACTGCTCTCAACTTTTCCTTCTATGATGTCATCACTGCAACCGAAAAATCACCAAAACTTTTAAGAGAATTACGAAATCGATGTCTTTCTCCCGGAACATATGCTCAACATCTCGAGAGATGGCTTTCTTATTATTCCCCTCAACAGGTATTTCATTCAATTAAATGAATTTTTATTTATTGAATTTGAATCGACAGCTAATGATAATCGATGGCGAAGAACTCAAAGCAAATCCCGTTTCAGTTATGAATAAATTGCAAACTTTCCTGAAAATCGAACCATTTTTTGATTTCAAACAACACCTTAGGTTTGATCCGAAAAAAGGGTTCTTCTGTCAAGTGATTCATATGAATAGCACTAAATGTTTGGGTAGAAGTAAAGGACGGGTTTATCCTCCGATGGAATCTCGAGCGCAGAAATTTTTGCGCGATTTTTATTTGTCGCATAACATCGCGCTCTCAAAACTGTTGACTAAATTGCATCACTCCATACCTGCATGGCTTGAGGATGACCTCAGCACTGGCTATACGTGACCTCAAACCCATTAAATTAATGATTCTATTGAACCAATTCTTTGAAATTCGTGAGTCTTTTTAAAGCAATTATTCGATTTTTGTAAATAATAATAATAATAATATTAATAATAATAGTTTGCCTCTCAATATATGCCTCACATTTTCCTAAGGTTTCAAATCTAAGCAAACCTTTAATTAAATATTTTGAAAACTTGAGTGAATGAGTTAACCAATACTCGAGGAGTCACTCATTTTTGAAAAGCTGACAAAACAATCATTTGATAATCAAAATTTTAGTTCGCAATAACTCTGTCTTTAAATGTTTAGACTTTAACTAATTGTCCGAAATATAGAAGTTTTCCATTTATTTGTTGACTACTATTTGTGGCTCAGAATTACACTCAATAATTGACTATCAATTGGAACAATCATTCGATTGTCAGAGACTTTAACATAAAACACATATTTTTAATAATTTCATTCAAAAAACTGAATATAATTTGAATTCATTATTGAAGTTCAAAACACAAATACATTCAAACACTTATCGCTTAAATTTAACATTTCATTAGTTTTATTGATTTCCAGTTTTTTAAAAAGTTTATATAATTTTAGGAATTTAATGGTTTTTCGCTTTAATTATATATAAAAAGAGAGAAAATATTATTTCTTTTAAATAGACTTTTCATTCATTTATTTTTTTAAATAATTGAAAATTTGTTCAAAAATCCGTCAAAAGATTTTCAATTCTTTTACTTTTAGTCAAATCTTAGTTTAAAAATATTTGTTTTGTCTATTAATCAATATTTAGATTAGTTTAGACTGTTTTGGATTAAATACTTGTGATTGCGATCCGCCCTTCATTTGTGGCGAACTGTCCGCTAATATAATCGATTGCTTTTCGAAGTCAATCAAAAAAAAGGTTTGAGTAAATCGAACCGGTTTTACATCAATGAGTGATCCACTCTTCTAATTGACTTAATTGATGGACCAGTTCTGCGTTTTTTACACTCATTTTTTGCTAAAATTTTGAATTATTACCTTAAAAGTCGACCAACGATTCGATTAATTCTATATCAGACTCTTTGAACCCACAATTAAATTGTTATCTTTTTTTTTCGATTCGAAGGCAATCATTATTTTAATTAAAGTTAAGCATAAGTTTTAGTATTTTCTTATTCATCGCAATATTTATAAAAAGTAATAAAGAATTTCTTTAAATTTCGATGAAATCCTAAAATCAATTGATTCTCAACTTTTCATTAGTTTTTTTCAATCTTTCATTTAATTTATTTGAAAGTTCGACGACTTTCTGAACAATTGATTTCATGTCTCAGAAGAAGATAAAAACCCATTATTTCTTCAAATTATTTCTAAAATATTCCAAAAATTTCTTTTTTATTATTCGTTTAAATTATTTCTTCGTTAGTAAAGCGTATAATAAATTGAAGGCAATTTCAACTTATCATTAACATTAACATTAACTAGGTGTTTTTATGAATAATTCCAATTTTAAGATCAATTTCAAGACACAATCCTTTTGCAAATGTTTATATAAATTCGAATTAATAATCGTTTTTATAAAATCAGTATTTTGTGAGAAATTGTTTTAATTATTTTTCATTTTTTATGTTTTTTAGAAAACACTGATTATGTTAAGTGACTATTTATAAATTGAACTTGTTAAGTTTGTGCCATTTATATGTTATATAAATTTATTTATTATAGAATTTGTAAAAATGTATTATATTTGTTAAGAAAAATAAATAAATATTGAAAAACATTTCATTTAGTTTTCGATTTAATAATTTTACAAAAATTTTTTGAATAATAATTTAACTTCAAATGAAAGTTCATTACAATTATTAGAGTCATATATCCTGAAGAAAGTGATCCAATTTGAATGCTATGCTTTCATATTCTCGCAACAAATCTTTTTGCTAGATTATCTCTATAATATAGAGTCTATATTATATATTTTTCAAGTCAACATTATATATTATATCATTGTATATTGTTCTAATGCAGCAATGCAAATTCAGACCCAGGGGTAAAATATTTTGTTATGCTTTCTGAATGCTTAACCAATGGCTAGTTTCAAATAAATCACATTATTTGACCATGATAGAGCCCTTTTCAGTGTTAATGCATTCATACAATTAAATAAAAAAAAGTTCATTTTATATATCATTTTAATAAATGCTTTCCTTACTCATTCAAATAATGTGATATATGAATAGGTTTAATGTGCTTGCTTATGTCATATAATAATGTCAGACACGAAATCTCCTAAAAAGTGTCTGAATTTGCAACACTGTTCTAATGTTCTTGTTTAATGGTAAAAAATCTCATCTGAAGTTACCTAGGTGAGTTGAATGAATTTCATTTATAAAATTGAAGGCTTTAATCAAAAAATTCGATCAATTTTTTCATAAAATATCAAACAGTAATTGAGTTGAAACTATAATATTTCTATCTGTTTAAATGTCCAAGTTTATATCCAATTAAGTGAATTGTTTGTTGTTTTGTTGAGAAGAGAGCAAAGAATAGATATTTTTTGGTTTAATCGTTTGAAACAATGGATACTTTAGTTTAAAGTCCGGAATTGCAATTAAGACAAACATTTAATTGGTTCGCAAACAATGAGTTCTTTTGTGAACTAAAACAAGTCATTGAGTTATCACTGGATTCTGTGGACCCGAACACTATTAGACACTATTAAACATTTACGACATTTCAATTCAAATGTTTGAAATCAATTTCTGATCCAATGTTTTCTCTATTAGTCTAATGTCGGGACAAAACCTTTGGAATGACAGCCAAATCGTATGTCAAACACAACTCCCGTCGCGACTATTAGTGCGAACAAAATCTGTTTAATTGATTTATAACTTCTGTATTGAAATTATTATTATTTTCAGTTCCTTTTGTGTTCGCACTTTTAAAATATGGTTTAAAAATAGATTAGAAGCGCCCAAAGCTTTACACTATTTTAATATAAATTGATTTACAGTTGTCTTCATTTGTTCCAAAAGAGAAACAGAAAGAAAGACATAAAATTAAATAATTATCAAAAATATGTCAAATAATTAAAAATTGTTTTCTATAGTATTTATATATAAGTGAAGTAAAATTTCCACCAAAAAAGAAATCATAAGATTTTGAGTAATTTGTGAGAATAACATCGATTACTCGATTCGCGTGATTAGTGTTGTATAACTCAAGTAATCTTCCGTCTCAGGAGAGTCATCCCCTTTATAGACAGTTACCAACAGATGAGCACAAGTCGACAACACAAAAGAAGTCAACTCGATATGCATTCAAGTCATTGATTTCAGTGACGATTCTCTTCTCACAACTCTTTGGGACTAAAATATTATTTAAAGTCTTTCGAAACACAAAAATTTTGCAAAAAAATTGTTAAGAATAGATCCAACCATATGTTTGTGGTCGACCTTCAAAACAGTTTTTTCACATTCCTCTGCAATTTAGACCCAAATTGCAGTTAAATTATAAGTTTTCGCTCAAATCAATTGCTGGTACTCTTGAAAAAGATCTCTGAATTTTGTACACAAATTCTTAAAATCAATTTAATAGATATCTATTGGTTTTATAAAAAGAGTTGACCATAGGTTCAGTCGTGCAATATTTCTGGGAAAGGATTTATTTATTCCAATTATAGACAAATTTAATGAATGAATCAATGAATCAGTTCAACAATCATTTGGTTTAAACTCAATTAAATCAAAAACAAGTTTTTTATACGAATTACTGAAATAGATTTCTTTAATCGAATCAAATTTATTCTAATTTTTTCTGAAAAAGGGATGATATCTAAGAACACATGTAATAGTAAAAGATGATCTTGGTGATAATGTGATAACTAGTCATTGATATAATAAAAACTTGTCTTTTAAATAGGGTTTTAAAAAATGCCATTTCTTTGAATAAAACAGTTTTTAGTCTATTTTAAAGATAAAAATCAAAATTAGTTTAAAAGTTATCGATGTGTTTGAGTAAAGCAAATATTTTAGAAATATATAATAAAATTAAAGAAAATTAAATCATTTAAAAAAATAAATGTTATGCCACAAACACTGGTTTTTAGAAAACCATTTATTATGTTTTTAATTAGTTTTTAGTTAATTTTCATTTCGTTTTTTGTATTTTTTTTCAGTTAATATTTAATTATTTGAATCTCATGAATGAGAATTTTTCACTTAAGAAACTTGATGATTTTACTTATACTACAAAGGTAAAAGTTTTTATATACGGTTCATAGGATTTTGAACTTCAGAAACTGAACTTACATTTTATGTCCAAAAAAAACTTATTGAAATATAATTTACAAAATTATATAATTAATTGATTGATTAATTAATCTATGATATATGATAATCTTGATTATTTATCTGAAAATTCTATTTTAAGACTTTATTTAAAGAATTATTCAAAAAAAACAGAATATATTAAAAGATAAAACCATTTGCGAAATGACACCAATTTTTGTTTTATTAGTTTTACTATAATTATAATATATTTTATTCGATTTTGGATTTGGTCATAAACTTTGTTGTTTTTCTTCTCTGGAAAATAGAAAGAATACTTTCAAATAAATTTTAGTACAAAAATAATCTCAATTTAAATACTTTTCTATATTTTAAAAGTCATTTAGAATTAAAAGTAATTAATGAAAGTTATTAGTAATAAAAATATTACTCAATATATGGTTCAATAAATTAACATTTTTTAAAGATTACTAAAGAAAGTCAATATTTGTTTAAATGTTCTCATAAATGATTAATTAAGGGCGTATTTATAAGTTTTTTTTTGACAATTTGTGCAAGTGGCAATCATAAGTGCAAGCGATTATTCTATTTTCCGTCTAATTATATCAGAATAATATAGATATTATCATAAAGGTGTTGGCGGAACTTGACAAAATATTTTTTACAATAAATTTTATTGTTTGTATAACATTTATTGAGGAATT
>JAQIXI010001532.1:0-13254 GCA_034700165.1 Galumnidae sp. Gr-Ori-00277 | reverse complement strand
CGAGACTACACAAGAGGTGATTACTCGACCCGAGACTACACAAGAGGTGATTACTCGACCCGAGACTACACTAGAGGCGATTACTCGACCCGAGACTACACTAGAGGTGATTACTCGACCCGAGACTACACTAGAAGTGATTTGTCGACCCGAAACTATAATAAAGTTGATAACTCGGACTCCACTAACGATTGCGTGCAGACATCAACTCCTAATTATGACAATTCGAGTCCCATTGTATAAAACCGAAGTTTTAATTTTTTTTTTCAATAATTGTTTATTTTTCTGTAGACATTTTAAATAATAAATTAAATAAACTTGGTCAACTCAATTAATACAAGTGTACTATCAACTTATTTCATAAATAACTCAATCAAATTTAAATACAAAATGTTTTAATACTAATCTCGAGTAAAACCCTCGTTATTATAATGAGTTTGTTGTCCGACTCTATAAGAAGTGGGAGAATATTCACTCATGGGTTGAGTCAAGTTATTCGAATCTTTTTTTAAACGTCTGGATCTATGAATTTAAATATTATGAATGAGTATATTCTTGTTCATTTATATTACTGTTAGACTAACCTCTTGGCAAAAATAAATGCAATGGCAGCCAATGCCAAACAAATGATGGCTAAGACAGTGATACCTGCAATCCAACCGCCCATGGCTATTTCCAGTGCGATATTACACTTTTCTCCGCTCCAATAGTCATGACAAACACATTTGCGGCCCCCTTTTCCAGTGGCCAAACAATCACCATGATCACAGTCATGGCCCTCACAAACGGCTGCATATATTAGTTATCATTAAAATCTCTAAACTAATTTGAACAAGGTAACTATTTAAACTTACGAATACACTTTTCTTTATTTTGAATGTGACCATCATCAATGCAGGTACAGTAGACCTGTGCCTCCCATTTCCCATTAATTTCAATAGGTATTGATTGGGTGCAGTTGAATATATTTTCTGGACATCTTTTACCACAATATGTTCTGTCCACTAAAAATATATGAAAATTTAACCATGCCCATTAAGAGTTTGACCTAACCTTCACAGGTTTCTGCAGTGGAACTGCTTTTAGTTGGAAGTGATTCAACCTTAGAAGCTTTTAAACCGACCGTTTCGTCGCAAACACACGAATACAGAGATGTTTTTGGTATATCTTTACAATTAGAGTACATATAACGATAGCAAAGATCTGTCCCCGAATCGCAGTTCTGTAAACCTATCATGTTAATATTAAAAAGAACCATGTTCACTTTGATATGATCAAATAGGAGCTTAAAATGATTTCCTATTCAACAAATGTTTGAAAATAATTTTCCCTTAAATTTCTAAATGACAGGACATTTAACTAATCTAAAATTAATCTAGATGTATAGTATTAAACAGTTTTGCATATAACCAAGTAAAATATTTCTTTTGCTAACTATGTTAACACATGTTCAACAATTTTAAAGCAAAGCATTTCCCAAGTGATCATCCCAAGTGATTTCCCAATTTGTAAAGAACATACGCTATAAGTCTTGAGTCCAATATTATTGTCTTTTAATTGTTTTCTATCGATAACTAATGAATATATTTCGTCGTTGGATTCAATAGTTTTGAAAAAACTTGATTTATAATTCACAAAGAAACAATCTTGCTCAGTGTTATTAATGCACAACTGTGCGATATCAACATTTAGATTATCCTCGTCAATTTCCTTTTCAGTCATTTCAACCGCAATTAGACATTTATAATAAGGATCTTCGAGTTTATAGTCTTTTAATATAAAATTAGATAAATTAGGCCTTTCTTTGATGAGTTTAAACACTGGTGTCAGTTGTTTCTTAAGAAATTGTTTAATGTCATATTCCTGTAACCTTTCGTATACATCTTTGGACAGTTTCTTATTTTCCTCGTTATTTATCTTAAGATCGTCTGCAAAAGCGTTCAAATCATAGAAATATGTTTTATTGATTTCTTTCAGTTCTTCTATTTTGTAGTCGTCTTTAACTTCAAAAGTATTTTTTATGTTAAGAGTAAACTCAGCCATCAAATTAGAAATAATACATTGATTCTTAGCACTTTCCCAGGTATATCCTGACATACACTCGCAAAAGGATAGGTCGATCCCATATTCTGAATCCGTTTTCTTTACCAAAAGAGGATTGCATTTTGCATTGTATTCGTCACATATCTCTGTTCTGGTTTTATTATTTTCTTCAACTAATTTATTTTCGCAAACATCTACACATATTTTATCTTGGTTCTCTTCTGTTCCTTCAGGACATTGACATTTAGATTTACCAAGTTGACCTTCTATTAAAACACAAAAAGCCTTTTTCTTTTCGCATTCAGCTCTTCCTTTTCCTTCTTTACCGCAAATCGCCTCCAATTTACAAGTTTTAAATTTGTCTAAATAGAAACCATCTTGACACACGCAAGCATGTTCACTTTCTTCCTCGTTGATTTTCCCACCAGAACAAACTTCTTGATATTCAGGATTTTTATCTATTATTAAAAAAAATGTTATTCTATTAAATTAATCAATAAAATATTTTCCCGCTTCTAATCCTTGATAAAAAATATGAGAAAATGTTCAAGTTTCATCCAGGAAAAATAAATGATGTAAATATTTTCATCAAGCTAAATGAGCTTTAAGCAGGGGTGGCAAAAGAAACCGATCTTATACATGAATTAGTCAAATTACCCTATTCTAGAAATAAAAATCTCGACAGACCTAATGCTTGTCTATATTTGTTAAGTTCTTAAATTCTTAGAGAGAAATTTTGCCGATTTTTCTTTAAGGAGGGTAGTCCAGAAAACTTCTCTATTTGCCATTCCTTGCTATCCTTGTTATATTTATAATAGTGTAAAATTATACAATATAAATTTGATAAAAATTAGCATGTTAAAATTAGAAATTTGAAAATAAAAGCATCATGAATTTTTTCAGTGCTAAAGTTCTTATATTAAAAGTTGTGCTAGTACTAAAAAGGTGAAACCACTATGAATATTCTTTTATTTATTATTTAGAATAGAAAAAAGTGCAGTTTTGGCAGCTTTGAATGTTCGTTCTTAAATACTATTATCAAGTAATCATTTATATACTAAATTTTTCAACTATCCTTTACATTGTATCATGAACAACTCACTGTTATAAAGAAAAAGTAGTGACCAATGGATATCAATTATGTCTCTCAAGTTGTAAACAAATAAATTAAATCTTCATTGAAAATAAATTCTAATTCAAAATATTTTCTGTGGGTATATTTTTATTTGCTCATATTTTCAAGCGCACACTTTAAAAATTTCTGTCCTAATCTATTATTGAGACCTAAATTTTGAAAAATAAATATTTATTTAAGAATCTGATTCTGATAGTCATATATAACTATTATGAACTAATATTTGATATTTTAAAGAATAATTTTCTTTTAAAAATTCAAACAAATAAAAGTTCATATAAGGAATTATTATTAGAAATAATTTAATGAAATTTATAAGAATTTATACAATGATTCAAAATTAGAAACCATGTTAAAAATACAAACAAAGTTGGCTAGAAACTGATATTTAGAAATATATAAATTATATTAAATAAAATGTTCAACTTTTTATTCTTTTCATTTCGAGATCTCTTTGAATATCTCACTTAAATTCTGTTAATAATTTTATTTGGAAAAGGTTTCTTATTTAAAATAATCTTAACATAAACATTCTGCTATCTAATAATTAATATGTGCTAGTTTAAATTTGTAAAAATATTTAAATTTTGAAAAAATTTATTTCAATTGAAAAATAAAGTATTACACAAAAGAGCGGCAATGAGTGAGTATTTATAGGTTCAAATTCTTATATTTGATATATTCCTGATATTTCCCATAAAATTGATTTATTGAATGACACATATTTTTCTAATCTTTTGATAAATTCTTTGCTTCAAATGATTACTTCAAACAATTCATTTGTTTTGCAATATTTGTTCCCATAATCTAAAAGTTTTAATGAATTTCACGTTTTTATCGTCTGTTTTTTCAGACAAATAATATTGAATTACGAAACAGTTATCACTATTTAATAATATTCCCAATAATTTACTGAAAGACTACTCTGACTTTGAAGTGGATTTCCAGTAAATAATATGAGGATAAGATATAACTCCGATGGAGACACAAATGGGTGTATTACCAAGGATTGGAATCCCGGATATAATGCTATAAATGGTAATATACTTACAGTTGATTATACACTTATCTTTTGAATCGTTTAGTACATATCCATCCCTACAACGGCAGTCGTTCTCATTGTCCCCGCAGTACATTTTAACGTCTTTATCTGTACAATTGCACTTGGTACTTTCATCTGTCCTTTTACATGACTTCTTATCATCATCCAATACATAGTTTGGAGCACAGGTGCAATTGAAACCTTCCTCGGAATTCAAATCTAATCGACACATTTGATCGCATCCATTTAGTTGAGGGAATAGACAGGCCTTCAATTTGCACTGAGTATCCAATTTCTCCGAAACTTTGGAATAAATGCACAGAATATTAATACAGAATTTTAAAAAATGAATTAATACGTCTTATGGCTATAAATCCTTCTTTACAGACACATAAATAGTCTTCTATTCCAGTTCCGTAGGATTTACAAAACGCAGCAGGGTCATTGCAAGTCTTAGTCGTACAAGGATCAAATGGTTCACATTCTTCTTTTCCTTCTTTTTTGACGAACCCTTCCTTACAAACGCACTTCGCATCGGTTTCCTCATCTCCTGGTTCTTTACATAACATATTTTCGGGACATTTAGCGAATGAAACACATTTCGGACTATTTTTACATCTTTTAAGTGAAACAAAACAAAATTAACACATATTTTATGATTATTTCAAACTTTACTTCAATTGAAGATAATTCCAGTACTTAGTTGTGTCACATCCACAAGCAAAATTACCATACTGATTTTTCCCATAACTATTAACACACGTTTGTGTACTGTCCACTCCCTTCATCTTGCAGTACTCAATTCCATTTGTATCCTTAATTGAAACAGAACCTTCTGGTTTAATCTAAAATAAAATATGAACCATGATCATTTTATTTGTCAGAAAATGCATATATGGCGACTGACCTCATGCTTATAATGGCAGTAGTCAAAAGTCTGACACTTTTCTCCCGTATAATCATTTGACTTACAGTTGCATTTGAACCCATATTTATCGGATAACCTTTCACAGGTGCCATTACCCGAGCAATTATTATACTCCGTGTCATCTCCCACACAGGGGTCGTTAAAGTCTATAGATTCCAAAAAAAACCTGGTTGATTTTGTGTAGTCTAAATCAACTAAGAATCCAATTCTGAATACTTTTTCTTCGGTATTAATTTCTATGTTATAAATTTGCTAAAAGGGAACAAATTCAATTAATAAGAGTTATACTAGCTCATTTAATATAATTACATCATTTTGCATGGTAATGGTGCTAATATCTTCCATATTCATATTTGGATTAACAATTATGACTTTTAAAGTAATGTCTTCGCCATCAGACAGATGTAATTTAAAGCGAAGTTTAGAGCCATCGAAGGGTTTAATCCAATTACTCAACAAATAAGCAGTTTGTGGTGGTTCGGACTTAGAATCTAATAAAATAATAATCTAGCTTAATTTAAGTTCTTTTATTAAATTAACATTCTCACAAGAAAATCCAATACTGTCTTTATTTGGCTCCAGTAGTGACCAAAATGTCTTCGGGTATCTGATTAGCCACTGATTATCAAAAGTATAATTCTTATCAGATTCACTGATTTGTGACCAGTGAGTTAGGTAAGACAACTCTTTCATTATACTCTTATCAATTTCTTCCTCTTTCTCATCTATTTGTAGTTTCAGAATTACTATATCATCATCTTGGTCGTTTAATTGAGCTTTAAACCCAATGGTAAATTGATTGTCGATTGTTCTTGTTAAATATGAAGTACATAATTTTTCAAAATCATTTGATGGGAACCAATTCATTGTCTCATTTGTTTGAGTGGATGTCAGTTTTAATGAGTCTAAGTCCTGATAACTGATCCAGAGCTCTGAATTTTGGCTAATTTGGTGTTTGAGGTCAAAACAGAAGTCATGATTATCAGACAGTTCTTTGATATTTAGGTTAAGTTCAGAATCCTTTGTGGACGAGAAATAAAACGGAATAAGGTTTGGCTCATTTTCATCTGTTAGAATCGGTAGCCGTTTGTGAGAGACTTTCATATTTTCTAATAAATTATCTAATATTTGGCAGTCATTCCCCGAACACTTTATGTTTTTTGTTAAGTAACCAATTCGTGAACACCTAGCAATTAATTAAAATTATTTATTCATGTACTTAAGGTCAAATTATTTTAACTTGTTAAATTTATAATTATTTGTTTAATAATTTTTTGGTCCAAATTATAATGAAATAAATATTTTATATTTCTATTATTTTTAATATTATTTTATATACAATTTTTTATATATAGCAGATATAGGTTTCAAAATGCCTTTTAATAAAATATATAATATAAACTAAACAAGCTTAATCAAAGTTTTTTAATTAAATACCCTTAATAAATTAAAATAATTATAAATTAAATAAAATATATAATATTAATAAAAGTAAATAGTGAACAATTTTTGCTAATGCTAGGGTAAATTAAAAACTAATGCCTATTTACTAAACTTTTATTAAGGTTTAAAAACTCTAAAATTAACCAAGACCTAATATAATATGTTTTTTGCTAAACACACTAAAAATTTTAAATACACATTTATACACCCATTTGAATATAGAATATAGAGAACAATAGAATATATGCCAGCAAAGGTCGAAATGAAGCTAGAATCTATATTTTGAATGTTTACTTTTAAAAAATGACTTCTTTGCAAAATATGAATTTATTTATGTTCATTAAAAACTTATGGTTTTTTTTCATTAATTAAATAATTAAAATAAAATATTATATTCTTTTTATATTTGTGATTAGGCTAAAATATTACATATTTGTTAAAATATTTTACTTGCTAATAAAATCAATTTTGTTAGTTTGAAAGTTAATATTTTTTAATAAAATAAGAAAAACTGAATTTTAAATAAATTAAACAAAACTGCATTAAAAATTTATATTAAAATAAATACTTTACATTAAAACCTTTGTTATGTATTAATATTGTTATGACTATTTTGCCTAGTTTAATTTAAGATTCTTCATGAAAACTTCATATTTAAAACTATTACCATTAAGTTTATATTCTTTTTATTTTTAAAACCAAATTAAATAGTTTTGTTATTTGTAAAATATATAGGTTTTAATAAACTATAATCTTTAAATAGATATGTTAAGAATAGATCTAATATTATTAATATATAGTTTGCCCTATTTTAATATTAGTTTAACCTTGAACTATTATTTTGTACAAGGCTACCTACTGAGGCACATGGGGTGAAATAGCTAATTATACTTATTGAATGAATAGATCAAGTACATGCACTGACACTGATGACCCCCGACCATTTGATAGGGTATGGTCTTTTTTGGTGACTTTTCGTGGGATAAAAGGTAGGGAAAATTCTTTGAGGGGAGGGGTACTTTGTCGACCACAGGAAGGTATTTGGGTTATAAGTTATAAGCCTATGTAATATATGAATTTGTTTGATGTGCCTGAACATGTCGCATAACATATGAATGAATTTAGCTCGAAAAGTGTGTTAATGGATAGCCTTGATTTTGTAAAGAGAATTTTTAAATATTCAATAATTTTATCAAATATATTATATAATATTTTCACCTGTAGCTAATACCAAATAGTTAATAGATAATTATTTTAGCTAGATAATTGATTTGTATTTTATAAATTCAATTAAATATATTTATAAATTATAATTACATTATAATTGCATTATAATTATAATTTTATAATTTTTGTAAATTTTAATATTTTAATGACAGTTTTGTATTTGTTGTGCAAAAAATGTGTCCGTAATTTTAAAATAATTGCAAACCTTTTCGCCGTTGAATTCCAATAATAATCTTTTTGAGGACAAAAACACTCAAAAGTTTTGTCTTCGTTAACTTTACACATCTTTCCAGGAAAGTCTGGAAGAGATGGCATTTTGGAACAGAATTCCAAATTTGACTCTTTTGATGTGTACTATTAAAAAATTAACAAGTACATTAGTTTATAGCTTAAACTTAGTCAATTGAATTTAACAAGCTTACTTCATCATTGCACAAATTGTTGAGCTCACATTTAGGACCAGTATATTTTACTGTGCACTCACATTCAGACTGATTTGGTGCAATGCCCTTACATTTACCTTCGTTTTGGCAAAAAGAGGCCCCACTTATGTAATCAAAACAGGGGTCACCAAGAGATAGCTTTTGGAACCTAACGAACCACTGCTTACTATCACTCGGATTATTAATATTTATTTCAAATATAATTTTGAATGGACTGGACTTCAGTTCGTCAGCTTTAGGCACGTCCAGCATTATTTCCTTTATCACTTTATTACCATTTTCTTCATCTGTTTTACCCGAAGCTTTTTTGGGTTCACTACTTTTTATTTGGTTATTCTCGATATAAATGTAATATTGTTTGACTTCAAAGTTTGTATTTTCTTTTGGATATAAAATTGAATAATAATTTTGGGATTTAGTAAAGTTTTGGTCGTCTTTTATCCATTCACTGACTAAATAGGCTTTTGTTGGAAGGTTTGAGTCAGGTTTTACTAAAAAATGAGAATGGTAATTTTTAGAAACAATATTGAATCTAGTAATACTTTCTAACCATCAAAAGTATAGTAAAATTCAGAGCCTTCGGTGTGAGCAGTGAAAAGATTCTTAGGAATAGTTAACCACTTTTGATCGAATTTAACTGAATCAACCTTGTCCCATCTGCTTAAATACTTGACCAGTTGTTTAGGTTTCTCTTTTAAGCTAGGTTCACATTTTTCAAGAAGAAAAACTGATTCATTCCAAAAATTCAAACCACTCTCGACTTTAAAGCCAATGTCAAATTGTTCTAGATCATTTAAATAGAAGTCACCTAAGCAAAACTTTAATTCTTCTGAACTCTCCTCAGTCTCTCTTAAAGGAATGTCAAATAGTCTTATGGAAGTGCTCTTAAATTTGTATTCCAGTGCTAGAGTTATCCCTTTTTCAATATTAAGCTCTTGTAATCTACTCTTGTAAATCAATTTAAGGCAAACATCATATTCTGTGTTAATGTCGTTAAATGCAAATTTCAATAAATTAGCCTGCTTATTTGGAAAATAGCCTTGTTCAGTTTTGTTTGTCCAACTCTCGTCTGAAATGTCAGGGTTTAAGGGACCGCATGTCATGCTTTCGCTGTAATATAAAATTATTGATAAATATTTTATCAGAAAATATTTGTTCGTTAAGTTTGAAAAACAATTTTTTGTTCGTTTAGTTAGTTATCAAAGAATTTCACTTTTCGTTAATCAAACGATTCTTTAGTTATCGGTTTATGTCATGACTACCAAAACTCGAACAGCACTTGACTTTTAGTTTCATAGAAATGACTTTCAAACTGGAAATCATTTGATTGAAAAGTAAATACCATTTCTTCTAATATTAAACATTTATCTCTCGTCTAATCCTTGAAATAATGGAATTCTATTCATGGCTTACGTGAATAACAACTCAATTATTATTTATTGAAATATATTTTTAGATAAAAATGTTTTATAGATTCAAAAAATGTCAATTGTGTTGAATGACTCACCCGTTCCACAGAATATTCTCCCCTTCTTTACAAATACATCTGAAATCGTCGGCATATTTGTCGCAGACAAGTTTCAGGTCATCACAAATGTCATTCCCTGTTTTCTGCAATTAAATAAAATTAGCTTGGTTGTTTAGATTTCATTTAAAATAAAATTACATTGGTCGCTATGTCTTGAACAATAATACATTGATTTTCACTCTTGCAAAAAGGATCTTTATCTTTATAATCAGGGTCACATATACATTTAGGGTCTCCGGGTATACTATTTTCAGGGTCACATTTCCCATTTCCATTGCATAATTTCTCATCTTTTTGGCCAACACATGGGTCGCCAAGATAGGTTGGTAGTAATTCAAACTCAACCGTATCTTCATTATTGTTATCAAGGGCATTTAGTGGTCTGAAGTATTCTACTTCAAACAAAAGTCGAAAGTATTCACTATTTTTCAAGTCATTAAATTTTAATTTAAAAGTGTTTTCCTTTTCCTTAAAATTGATTGCGTCCGAACTCATTAACACATCATTACAATGGGATAACCAGTCACATATTTTAGGTCTTAATCTGAACATGGACAAATATTTAAGGTCTTTAACAGAAATATTATAAGTGAAGTCTTTATCGTGTAGTGTTTCATTGTATTTGATCCAGACACTACTAAGTAATGCAGTGCTAGGTAATTTTGATTTTGTTTTAGCCGAGAATTTTATTGTGCTAGATGAAATAGCAAAGTCTTTCACTGGGTTTT
Source organism: Galumnidae sp. Gr-Ori-00277 (assembly GCA_034700165.1). NCBI lineage: Eukaryota > Metazoa > Arthropoda > Arachnida > Sarcoptiformes > Galumnidae > Galumnidae sp. Gr-Ori-00277. Next base: position 2,737 of record JAQIXI010001532.1, on the reverse strand, counting down.
CTGGATTTTCCGTTAATTCAATCCACTGCTCTTCATATTTATCACCTGAAGTAGCAAGGTAATTCTTTGTTTCTTGGGAAAATTTCCAGGTTGAATTATCTGAGTCATCAGTGAGTTTGATGTGTAAACCATTTGGTATTTCATAATTTTTTTGTTGGGAATCGAATATAATTTCATAGTTTCCAGCGTTTGATGCAATCAATTGACGTAAACAGAGTTTTGTTGACTTTTCGTAACCTTTTTTAGGTCTTATCTGAAGTATTGATTGGCTTTTGTCGTCGCCGTTGATATTGTAATTAATGTTTAGTTTTATTTCCTTTTCTTCTGATAAAATATAATCGAGTTTTAGGCAAACATTCGTTTCGTTGAGTTTTTCCTCTCTCTTAATGATTAGAGAGTTTTCAGGAGATATCGGAAAGAAATATTCAGTTAACGGTTTCAATAGACTATTTAATTTTGCCCAGAATAGGACTTCACTCAAATTCCAATCAGTACATTCCTCAGGTGTGCATTCTATGGTTGTGCTCTTATCGTCATTAAGAGTAACTGAAATTAACAAGAGTTAGATCTATAACTTTTAAGTTAGATATTTGACATTTAAAGAGAATTTCGATAAATATTTTCTATCAAATATAAGTTCTTTTGCGTTTCCCACTATAATAGTAAAATGTTATAGGTTGAATATTAAATTATCAGGTTACTTTTGAGATCCTTAATGGCCGCATACGAGACACCAGAAGAAGCCGTTTTTGCCACAATCTTTAATTTTTTCAATTCCTCAATAGAAAGTCCAGACTTAGAAAAAGTTTCCCATTTGTCAAAGACATCGAGTTCTTTGTCTCCAACTTTAATTCCAACTTTGTCCTTTTCGCCGTTCATCCAATACTATAATATATAAATGCAATTAATTATCTAGCACTTTTTATTAATTATTATAATATAAATGTTTAGTACTCGAAAAGACAGGTCTGCCTCTATGTTAGTCTCCGTTATGTCACCATTAAATATAAGGACACAGTTTTCATTTATGCAATTTTTTGGGAAATATAAGTAGTCGTTAACCCCTTCCTCTTCGGGCGGTGTTTTGTATTGTCTCCAACCCTTCAAAACAAATCCCGTTTCTGTGGTTTCAGTTAATTCTCCCGAAGGTTTTGAGGGAATATCTGAAGTTTGTTTTTGGTATTCAACTAGAAATGAACAAGGCCTTATAAATAAAGTGACTTAGATTATGGTATATATAAGGTTTGTCCAAAGAGATTTTGCATGGTAAAAATTTACTCAAATTAGTATCATATATAACAAAATTAAAATGAACCAGGTTAAAAGTTTATAAAATTTTGGTGAACATTTATATTTATTTTTAATTTAATTAGTTTTGTTAAAATATTCTTGCTAATTTGAACAAACTACTAATAAAAATAGAAGCGGCTATTTGAGCTTGGACATGTCATTTTTGCCTTGGTCTTATAAATTACTTTGAAAATCCTTAATAGCGGCGATATTGAAATCTTTGTTTCCCATATAAATGCATTGAATTTGAAAACTCTGTAATTCATTAAAATTCAAAACATATAATCTTTGGATCCAATTCTTATCAATTTGTGTCAAAACATCTCTTTTGCCACCAAATTTTACAAGAAAACTAGGAATAGTTAAACCAGGTGTGAACCTTAACCAGTACTGTTTAAATAAATTTGTTTTAAATAATGCACCTAGCAAATTTAATTAAATATTACCTTGAAAGAAATTCTATAAGTTCGATTTTCTAAATAAATTTCGTCAATAAATGAATTCTTTAATTTTATAACAAAATCGCCAAGTTCCTTTCCATCCCCAGTTTTATAGTAGAATTGACCCTGTTCATAATTTATCCTGTCAAAATAGTCTTGTAAAGGCCAGCCTAAATCTACAAAAGTCCAACCGGGCGTTTCCCTTGGTAATATTTCTATTGTTCAAAAAATTTAATTAATTGAAAAATTATTAGTTATGCTTGCTTAATTTAGTTATATGACATTTTCTATATTTTCAAATATTTTTTACGATAAGTTTTTGACTCATTTTTTGTTATCAGTTTTTATGGCATTGAATAAAGTTTTAGCAAATATTGTTTTTATCGCTCTTTTAGTGAATTATATCTTTTTATTTGAAGATAAAACGAATTAAAGTCTTTATTGAGTCTATATTTCAGTCATTAAATTATTTTTTGACATAAATATAAACCTCTCGAAAATTTATCTTTTTTACTGAAATAATGACTCACTTTTAATAATAAATGAATTAAAACAATCGACAAATCAATGATAAATCAATTAAATTATTTGAGATTTCATTTCGAAAAAATATCCTCAAATTATTAATTGAAAGGAATATTATCAGCGTCTTATCGTTTAACGATTATTACTAATATCTAAACCTAACAATTGTGTTATTTTGAGGATATGTTTAACACAATATTTTAGGTAAAACTCAAGAATATAATAAAGAATTTTATATTTTATTATTTCTTTTATTCAATAAATTTTCTTTAAAAATTATTAATTATTTAAGAACAAAACTTTTACCTGTTTTTATAGCAAGAGCATTTTGGATGAGTTGAGGAATGGATATCACACAGATGAGGGCAATTATTTGAATTGCCATGATAATTATGAACACAGTATTAAATGTTTATAAAAAATGAGCTAAACTTAATTAGAATAGAATTAAAACTTTAGAAATTCTAAGAAAAGGTTTAAAT
>JAQIXI010001531.1:0-13257 GCA_034700165.1 Galumnidae sp. Gr-Ori-00277 | reverse complement strand
TTAATTTTGTTTCATTTATTAGCAAAACATTTGTTTTGAGTCAATCCCTGAACACATTCGAGGCTTTCATCGATGGCTCAAATTAATTGGTTTTCTCTATAAAAGTGTTCACTCAATTCCACGTGTCTTAACATTTGTCTTATCATTTGTCCGAATAATTTATCGATAATTCAATTGAAAAAATTTCGGCAAAAATTTATTTTAAATTAACAAAAACTTAAGACTCGAACAAACTTTAAAGTTATGGCAAAAAGTCTATTCTTTACATATGTTTTATGGCTATTCTTCGGTGTTTTCGGATTACATCACTTTTATCTTAACCGCGATATTCACAGTTTTTTAATGTGGATGACTGTCGGCGGTTACTTCGGCTGCGGTTGGATTCGAGATCTCTGGAGAATTCCTGAATACGTAAAGGACGCCAATAATGACCCCAAATATTTGGAACATTTGGCAGAACTTATGCGAAAACATCCGAAACCCACTTCGGGTTATGTCCGAAGTGCGGCCACAATTGTGATCGCAGACATTTTAGGATATTTAGCGATCAGTGCAATACCCGTAGAGTATTTCCCAAAAGACAGTCTTATTTTACCCATTCTTTGGGCAATTGTTGCTCCACTTGGAGTTGCAATCGGTGTCCACTCAGTTGGAAACGTCGGCCGACAGAAGGGGTCATTTAAATGGCCGCTTATCGGTGCTTATTTGACTGCACCCCTTTATTTCTTGAGCAGTAATGTCGTCTTCTGGACCTCATTGTCTTCAAACTACTTTTTTAACTCATATTCAAAGGAATGGCGACGAACTCCAAGAAATCGAAGACCACTATTTAAAAGAATAATCACTTATTTGTTTTGTTCACTGATTTACTTATCGTTATGGAGTTCTTGGTTTTACTTCAACTGTTCGATTGTCGACAAGAATGAAGAAGAGGTGAAGTGTAGAGACGCCGCTAAAAACTTTCTCAAAAGTCCCGTTTGGAAGGAATGTACAAAAGTATACGAAGAGCTTATGATTTACATTAGAGTTCACGGATGGAGTGGTCTCTGGCGTGAGATCGTGTCCGCACTCGACCCTCAGGGAGAAACAAATGCCCTCAAAGTTTTAAGTTTAACTTCGAGCGCAACTCAGGAGGAAATAACATCAACTTATAGACGACTGTCCCGTCAGTGGCATCCGGACAAACATAAAGATCCAAAAGAAAAGGCAAAGGCACAGGAAGTTTTCATTGAAATACAGTCCGCTTATGAAATACTTTCCAGAATTAAAAGACAAAGAATTAAATCAAATAATAAAAACGTTTTTGAAGGAAATGAATGATCAAACGATAAATAATTTATTTAATGTGATATTAAAATCATTTTTTTTTACTTTTATTTATAAAACAAATGTATTTTCAGTGAAATATTTATTTTTCAATAAATCGATAGCTTTTAAATCATAAATAAAATGTTTCGGAAGTGAAAATCGATTAAATAAGGAATAGATTATAATTAAACTTATATTCAATTAAAATATTTGCATTTTTTTTACTTTAAAGTTAAGAACTAATTGTTTCGATAGACTCTTAATTATGATAACAAATGCCATAAATATTTAGTTTAAATTCAAAATATAATTAATAGTATTAATCACTAGAATCGTAGTATTCAACACAAGAATCACTTAAAGACAACTGACTGTTTCGGTCCAAAGAGAAGTCTTCAGAATTATCTGCTTTGGAGCTGACGCTCACTAAAGACGGCCAACGATTACATCCCTCTGAATATCGTTCGTCATAAAAGCCGATATTAATGTCGTTGGGATCGTAAGGATCGGTATCACAGGGAATATCATTCAAAAAGTCGAAACAAGCGATTGCTTCGGCCTCTGCTTTACCGAACCGGTAATAAAATTCACGTTTATTTACAATTGAGAGCCGAGTCTTCGGCGAAAAACTAATGACGACATCCTTTTCAGATGACAGACCTTTAAATATAAATAAAATTTTAAATTATATTTAATTATTGCATACATTGTATGTAAATATTGTATGTATTCTAAGGTTAATCTATAATAAGAGACCTCTTTTCTTATGTCTTCTGAATCGGTGTAAGGCGTGTAAGTGCTGTCGATTCAGTTGAATGGCTTCAAAGTCTTTGATTTTAGTCTCTTCTCGGAATTGGAGTTCAATTCTTTTCTTTTCTTCTCTTTTGTCTTCTCTTTTGATGTAATTATAATAATAATTTTGATTATAATTATTAATATTATTGCTGTTAATTAAGTCAAAACAATCTTTTTTGTAGACATTGTTGTAGACATTGATTTCGACCAAATCATTGGCCAAATCGTCTAAATTCCTGAAATTCAACCAATTGTTGTCCAATTCCTCCTTTCTGTTAATCTTCATATAATGCATAAAATTTGTGGTTCTGTAATACAACACAAATCATATTTATATAAATTCAAAGAATTTAATTATTACTAAACCATAAGAAAACTTTTGTCTCATTTTGTTGACAAAAATCACTAAAAAATATTTTATTCGTCAAAACAGAGATGAATAACGACTTAAGTATTATCACTATTTATATTAATTATTATATAAATATAAATAAAAAAAATGATAAAATAAGTTAAGATAACATAATCTCTATATCTATGCTTTTTCTGAAAATCTTGTTATGTATTGACTCTACTTTTGAATATTTAATTTCAGTAAAACAACATTTATTAACAATAAATGCATTATTAGTGAGACTTTCAATTGAAAAACTATTATTTGAGTTAAACTATCATAAAAAATTAGTAGTTCTAATCAATAACCAAAGTGATCTTGCTTGATTTTACAGAATAGCAAGGATATTTTTAGTTCTCGTTGCTAATAAAAAGCTATTTTGCATTCAATGAGGGTTTGAGTTATACTCATATTATTTAATAAATGATTTAAATTTTACAAAAAACTAATGAATAAAAGAATTGAATGAAAAGAAGAGAATTGTATTAAAAACAATGAAATGACAAAACATTTATTGAATAAATAGTTGAAAATCACTCACTTTTTGGATGCCTTTAAATGCCTTCGAATTGCTTTAAGCATAAGTAGTGTCTGTTTTGTGTCCGAATTGTTTAACAAAAAAGTCATACAATTTGTCAATAAATAGTTAATCGAGTGATGATTTGCCCCAATTTTAAGGCCTTTTATATTAGATTGCCATCAATTGAGAGGATTTAAGATAATTCTCAGATACTTTTACACAAAACTTCGAGTGTTTCGCAAAAAACACATAAAATAATGAATTTATTGACAATTTTTAGGCTAAAAAAATGATAAAAAATAATTAGTAATCAATTGTTTGACAGCAAATCAATCGACTAATCAATTGATTTCTCCACAAAATCTTAACACAATTTTTATTTTAAATTAAGAATTAAACAAAACTTTTAAATAAATAAAAACCATTTAATTAAAATTGCGTTTAAATTAATTGTTTTGAAAATCAATAGAAAGGCATTGAATTTATTGATTGAATGTATACTTATGTCAATCATAATAACGATTACTATTTCTTTTCAGAACAAACTTCATAAAAATCGGACACTTCTTAAGCCATAAAATTATTTATTTCTATAATTTTATTAAAATGTTATTAAATTAACCCAAATATTAGTTAAATATTTGGTTAAAATGAGAGAAACGGGAAAACAAAATATTAGTAAAACGTAACACAAAAGCAATGAAACAAACGATAGGAAGAAATGCGCAAAATATATAAACACTGTTAATATAGGATCAGGTGATTACTTCTTTACCAGAAATTACGTTCACTTTTTCATTCACTCAAAACACTTGACTAAAGCATAAACAGGTCTAAAGTGGACTCAGTTTTAATTATCGATTGACGTAAACAATGTATTGCACTTTAATTGCTTTCATTGATTATCTAAACAAAAGATGGCAATACTTTTACCATAAAAATTATTGATATAACTATTTATACGCAATTATAAGGAATAGAGAATATTCTGGTATTGATTGGAGTGAAAGCATTGATAATAAACTCTCATATCTTTTGATAATTAATAAAAAAAAGAGATTTTTGCGAAAAATTATTTATTTTATTGAAACCAAAGATTTATGATTTCAAAAGCAGTTTAAAGGAAATAATTATAATTTGTGTTCAAAGGGTTCATACAATAGACTGATTGCACTAAATTTCATTAAATTATTGATAATTTATATTATATTTGAGTAAATTATTCATCAATTCATTAATGTATATAAATATCAAAGACATAAAAATATAAAGCATTAGAAATACATTAAATATTAAATTCTTTTACTTTAAATAAAATTAACGAAACTTTTGAGAAAACAATTGAATAAAATGAGTATAATTTAAAATCACAATTAAATTAATCAAATGGAATGTGACTCAAATGAGATTCAAAGAGAAATTTTCGTAAAATATATATAAAATTGTTTATAGATTTGAGATTTAATTAAATTAATTATCGATATGTGATTCACGAAAATTGCTTTTATTATAATAATAGTAATAATAAACCACTGCTTCGGTGCCACTGAAGACACACTTCTTTTCAAAATAGAATAAAAACAAATAAATAGAATTTTAACCTCAACTCAAACAAAGAATTCTTTAAATTTACATTTTATAGACTCGAAATGCAATTATTTTCGCGAAACACTTATTATTGTATTAATAGTATTTATAATCAAATTATAAAACACTCGACTTATGACTTGATATTGAATTTATTGCAAAAAGATTTCCATAACAGCACTTCCATAACTTCTCTATCGACGCAGTTTTGCCGCCGCTTTCATAACACTCAGAGGAAAGTTTGTTTCCGGACTCAAACTACAACCGGAAACTCGAAATATCGAAACGTCTAAATCGGATACAAAATTCATTTTTAAAATATATTTTAAAATATTGTAAAACATTTTTTGTATTTAAAATTTTGTTTTACATTTTATAAACAAAGACTTACTGTCGGCTAAATTGAAGACTTGTTGAGGCAAATCACAAAAGTATTTATGTTTCAGCGCATCTTTTGCTGAGATTCTTAGCTTAGGCTCTAATTTAAGGCACAATTCAGCCAATTCTTCGCCGAAAGCTATCGATGAAAGCTTTGGAAACGCCTGAATCAATGTTTGTGCTCTGTATGAGATATGACCTGAAAATATAAAAATTCAATCAATTATTTAATGAATCGATTATTGAGTTTTTAATAAGATTTTTGAGTGAATGCTTTTATTCTAAATACGTGACGACAATACCAATTCAAGTCTAACCTCTTTTATTGTTTAATGTTGAGTAAGTCCTCCAATACTCTGCATCAGGAGTTCCCAAAATGCGCCAAATTTTATCCAACTGATCCAATGGATCCCTTACACCGGGAAAAGCAGGTCCTCCACAAACCATTTCAATAAAAATACATCCGACACCCCTTAATCAACAATTAAACAATAAATGTGTAAATTGGGGTAAAGTTTAAAAAACTATTCGAACCAAATGTCAAGAGATGTCGAATAATTTCTTGAACCCAATAAGACATCGGGCGGTCTATACCATAGGGTTACCACTTCATGAGAATATGTATGAGAAGGAATAGACTTAGCTCTCGCCAAACCTTAATTGATTCGGAATACAATTTATTTATTGAAAACAAAATCGAGAGGTTATACCAAAATCCGCGAGTTTTAGTTCTCCCGAATCACTGATCAGAAGATTCTATAAAAACAAATTTTAATAACAAATAAGTGAACTCAAAGTTCTGACTCAAACCTGAGGTTTCAAATCTCTGTGTAATATAAGTCTTTGGTGACAATAGGAGAGACCACGAAATAATTGAAACAAAAATAATTTCACATTTTTTGGATTAAGACCACCGGAATGTCGCTCCAGATATTGACTCAGATCTGTGTCCTAAACATTATATCGAATATAAGTATTCAATTAAATTATAGACTTCACATTTAATACTAATTTATGAGTTTTTAATAATTGTATTCAAATTATGTATTAATCGTTTGTTAAATAAATATATTATGAAAACTGACCACATATTCGAAAACAAAAGTTAGTGAATCCTTTGTATGAATAATATCGTGAAGAGTAACGATATTGGCGTGTCTTAAACCACGAAGAAGTGATGCCTCTCTAATTGCAGTAAAAGGGGTTCCCTCCTCTACCTGTAATCGGATCTCTTTAAGTGCGACCACTTTATTAGTTAAACTGGAAATAAAGCAAATGTAGAAAAAAAAAGAATAATTGGAGTTGAGTTGAATACTTGCTAAAGCCTTTATAGACTGTGGCATAAGAACCCTCTCCTAATTGATCTAATTTGACGTAAGATTCCATTTTCCCGAACGACAACACATTCTTAAAAAAATGAAAATATTTAAAATCTAAGCCTTTAATTATTAAAGTTTAATATAAAGTCTTACAGAAAAATCAATAGTTGAATATCGAGTAGACTTAGCGATGGGAAGCGGAAAATTATCAGAATTGACGACAACTAAATCAGATTTGGGACGACTTTTATTTCGCAAAAATAATGGTTTTGAGTGAAACGGACGCATAAAACTCGGTTTTGTTGCCATCGATTCATTATTATTGATTTGAGGTTTATTTGATTCAGAGTTAACAGAACTGACGGAATGGTTGGACGTGTTTTTTTCGATATCTGTATTACTTGACTTAAAAGAAGACGTACGCGGAGGTGGTTCTGGTGGAGGGCTCTCAGCTTTAGGTCGATCCTCATTATTCTCATTCGTTAATTCATTATCTAAATATAAAATCAATAATCAAAATAAAATTATTAAATAATAAAGAATTGAAAATACCGTTCGTTTGTTTCTCTGAATTTTCTTCATTCAATTCATTAAATAATTGAGAAAATCTTGAATTCGAAGCAATGGTTTCGTTACTCAAATAATTGCCATTCATTGAGATTCGGGTTATTTCGACATTCTTTACATAATTTCAGAATAAATTAAATTACATTTAAAACAAAATAAATGTATTATTTACTGCATTTTCGGTGTGAAATTCGGGTAATTCGTCTCTTGAAAGGGCTATCATTTAATTAAATCAAAATTAAGTTAAAAATCGTTAATTGATATAAAACTCACAGAATTTTTCGAGTCTTAGACTCAATCTTTTCCTCAGTTTTTGTAACTTTGAATATGATTTTTGTTCGCATTTTTTGTCTTCTGTTTTATAAGGAAAAACAAATCAAATGATGTTTTAATTGAATTAACATTTAATTAAAAGAATTACTTGTTTTTGTTGACCAGTTTTTGAGTAATGAAGACATTCAAGAATTAATTCAAAAATACTTTAATATTTTGATTATTCAATAAATGAGTGATTGAGTGATATGTCGAGTAATCACTTAATGTTTGTCGTCGGTTATCATAAATTCATTTCTAAATAACAAAACAAATAATTTTAAATTAAGTTAAGAATCGCTTCAAAAGTGGAAAAATTCAGAAAATGAGTAAAAATTACCCGAAATGTGACGAAAAAAACGCCAACTTATCAAACATTTGCATTTGAGAAAAGGCTTTACCTTAAATAAACTCTCATTTAATTTACTATAATTTAATTGAAAAAATGCATAAAATTAATTAAAATTAATTAAAAAAAAGTATCGATTGTTTGACACGTCTTTCGTCACTTTCATCACAATTTGATATTATTTTTTTTAATGCGGATAAATATTTACAGCATTTGTCACAAACTCTGTAACGCATTAATGACTGTTTAAACGACCCCTTCATTGTATTTCTATTGATTAATGCTTTTTGTAAGTCGAGTGATTCGGGCGTCGAGTGACTCAACCCATGCACTCATGTGTGTCATCGCTAATGATTGTGGACTCCATATGAGAGCCAATCAGATTTCATCACTTGTTTACAAACAATGTCTCAAGTTGTGTCAAACCTTAAATGGCTTTAAATTACAATTAAATGTTAATTGTTTTACAAATGAACCCCAAAACCAAATGATGACAACATTTTCTATTAACTCTCAGACAAACTCTTTTTTAATGAAAATTTATATTTAATGATATAAATTGACGCAAAAAAATGAAGAATTGATTGAAAACTCATTTAAAACTTCGATTATTTTAATAAAAAAAATAGATTTAAAACAAAACTTTGTTTTTTGATTGAATGTCAAACAATTACTAAATGTATAATAAGTTAAGATTCAGACGACAGCCGTAAACACTTCGTAATCAATGACTGTGAAGTTGTAGTCACCCATAAGTATAGTATTGTTAGCATTTTGTCCGTCGTAAGAGTGCGGAAGATTTGAATACGAATCAGAATTTGTGTTACAATTACTGGCAATCGAGAGATCAGCGCCGGCGCCAAAAACAGGGCCATAGTCTGAGTGCTGTGCGATTGCAAACATTTTCTTTGAGATTTCAAATTTAGTCGGAGGAATGTCTGAGTCATTGATTAATGTGAAGAGGAATGCATTTTCTGAGGCCATATATCGCCCCCTATTGGCACTGGTTTGAGCCCAGGCAACATCACTAAAGCCTCCGCAAAGGTTTCCGCTTTGGCCCAGAATTATAACAAAAGTGGGAGAGTGTCCGTCACAGTATTGATGGAATGCTTCTGCAGAATAGCCATGAGTTGATGCCCGGTATATGAGTTTCCACAACTGTTTCGGTGATCCGAACCATGAATTGAGAACCGCTTGAAATTGGGTTTTGTCGCCACTTAACAACTGTGAGCTCTGAAACAATTTAAGTGAAGTTCGCGGTTGTATTCTCTTGTCCTCTGAATTCTGGAATTTGTTTGGAAGCGCTGCGAAACGGTATCTCTCGAGAGATAATTCTATTGGAACGGCACCCGTCGGCTCAACTTCTTCAGCAAAAACTTGACTATCAATCAGTAAAATCCTTACGTGATTTATAACTCCTGACAATTGCTATAAAATTAAATATAAGACAAGTTTTGAAATTATAGGAAAAGACTGACCTGACATATGCGCGCTCTCTCTTCTTCAGTCCAGTGATGAGTCGGTTGCAAAACACCTAAATTTAGGGATAATTTTAATTATTAACAGTTTTAAGGAAATTATTATTGAGATTATAATTTGATAATAACCTGCTTTATGTTTAGCCCAATTGAGAGCAGTTCTGAAGACATCCGCCTCTTCTAACGCCAACTTTTTATATCAAATTTTAAGTAAAAATTAGAAAATCGTTTTAATACTCACGTAATCCGAAGAAATTAAATGAATTATTGCTTCCTTTGAAAGGTTTAGAAATGCGGGCCTTTTATTATCAAATTATTAAATAAGAATTTAATGGAAATAATTTAATTTGAGATTACGTTTTGATGCATTCGATGGCGTTTTCGCCGATAAAAGCGGTGCAAATGTCAACGAAAACACTTTTGCTTTCTATTGAATTCCAATAAATATGAATTCAAACAAAAATGATAGCAAACCGGGTATTCTGGCCTCCAATTTAATGGCTGTCGAGAGAAAAGTACAGGCGTTGTGCACTGAAATCGTATTCTTTATATGTTCTTCACACGATTGAACCAATTCTTCAATTCCTAATTCACCGGCGATGACGAATGTCTCAAAAACATTGCAGTCTTTTAATACGATCTGATATTCGGACAATAATTTCATTTTATAAGACATTCGCCAAATATTTATCAATGAATTACTTTTCCCGTATAGATATAGAGGACCACTTCCCGAACCACTTCTGTCTTTGCCTGCGGCCAACGTATTATACTTTTGATAAATTAAAAATGAATGCAATTCTTCAATATATAAGTCATACCTTCCGTTTGCAATAAGATTAGGACTTCCACTTCCCTGTGAAGCGGGCGATACCGTAGTTCCGGGAACTTTACAAACTTCACCTCTTTTTATGTTTTGGAAACTCAAACATCTGTTGACAAAACAGAAATCAAATTCTCATTAATTCTTCCAATTCTTCCTCTTTTTGTTTAAAAGATTTCCATTTATTTAAAAAAAAAGTTTCAGTGATTTAGTGTTAACTCAAAAACAAAAGAATTTAATATTTAAGAAAAACTTTTATATTGTCATCACTTATAAAAAGTTTATCTAATTATCTGAAGAGTCTTTGTTTTAATTTAGAATATATTTCTTGTTTTCAAATGTGTAAATATCTTGTTTAAAGTGACCTTGCTCGGAATATGATTTTGTGGCCATAAATAGGACTCTCTTCGCGTCCAATTAGAAAGAGGAGGTCCGACGACTCCTTATCTTCGGATAATTTATGTAAATCCTCGAGAAGTCGGGGAACACCAGAAAACTTGTCAGAAGTGTTATGCGTTCCCGAAGTAATGGTTCTGCTGACCATCTTTTGGCTCTTTTGGCACTTTTAGGCACTTCTCTCACTCTTTAAACAAAAGTGAAAAACTTTTTAATTCAATGAAAAAATGATTTCATTTATGAAATAAAATTATAAACAAATGAAAGGAAATAATTAAACTTAAATTCATTAAAAACTAAGATTTAAAAAATGAAACCAAAATTAGATAAAATGTATAAAAAAATTCAACAAAAAGTGAGTTAAAACCGAAAAGTATTCAAATTATTGTTTGACAAAAGAGTTTGTGTTTCGGTCCGAGAGATGGCAAATGTGTTCAACATTTGGTTGTTTTTATTGATTGGTTGCAATCAATAGTAATATCGATTTGTAAGAGTTGTGTAGTTCTTGCAGTTGTGCTGATCTGAGCCAACACTGGCGTCGGATTCTCCCCACTATTGGGCTAAACAGAGCTGAAGACATTCAACTCTTAATGCGTTAAATGTTTTGTTGAGACACTTTTCCAATGGTTTCCAAAAGAATGATATCTTCTTTTCATTTATCAATTGGTGTTTACGACAAAAGTTATTTGAAATCTGGTATTTGGTCTCAATTCTCAAAACGAATCCGAAGACAATAAATATATAAATATTGATATCTTTTCGATAAAAAACAGAATCGGTTTTAGTCAACACTTTTATTGATTTTGTGTCTAAAAGTAAAGAATCGAAGCAAAGATCAAATGATTACTAATTTTGTGAAACTTTAAAATAAAAGCCAAAACCGAACAAAAGAAGGGAACGACTGAAGGACTGGTCATTTAGAGGACCATCTCTTGTGATAATGGACTCAATTTCTATGGAATTAAATAAAATGTTTTTGATTTTATATTTAATGATATGTTTGAGCGCTGTTTGTGTCCAAAGCGGTGATAGACAGCGATGTGAAGAGATTAGTATTCCTATGTGTAGAGGCATTGGATATAACTATACAGTTATGCCCAATCAGTTCCATCACGACACTCAAGAAGAAGCCGGACTCGAAGGTATCACTTCTTTGATCAAAACATTCAATTAAAGCAAATTTAATGTTTAAGAGCCCTATCGTAAAGTGTGTCAAATGCATTACAACCCCACAAATGGGGTACTAATGAAGAACTTTCAAATAGTAAACAATACTATATCTATAAATCAGTCGACACTTTCCTGTCGTTTGAGACAAATATTTTGAGTGTTTTTTCCGATTCATTCAATAGTTTTTGTCGTTTCTATAAATAGATATAAGAATTGGCTTTAATTCTAATGGCGTTAAAAACAATAATTTTATGCAAAAATTTGAATCAATTATTCATTAATTTGTTTATGAATTTTGTTTTGTAATAATTGTTTGGTTGCTTTGAATCTGATTTGTTCTCTTCTGTTCTGTTCTGTTCTGTCCTTTTTCTGATTAATGAGATGTCAATTCTCTAGTTTTATGTGATGACCAGTTTTGTGACTCAAACACCTGACAGTTATCCCCACATCTGATCGTTAAACAGAGGGATGTATTGAAGAGCATTGAATTTATTTGATAGAGTCTGTAGAGTGCGTACAGTCTGTAGAGTCGGTCCAAACAATTATGGCTTCAATTGAAAAGACCCTCAAATTGTGAATTAAAGCCATTATTTTAGAATTCAATTGAAAGTTCGCACAAATGTTTTCCTTTGAATTTTTCCGACGAAATCAAAAAAGAGCCGACATTTTCAAGTGATTTGTCCACAATTTTCACAATCACTTAAAACATCCCGACTTATATATTAAATCCATAGGGAATTGCATTGTATTTGGCACAAACCCATGCCTTCAATTTGTTGTCACATTAGTCTAAACCCCAAATTAATTCCCTTTATTTTTATGATAATTTTTTTGATTTTGGTTCCAATCAATAGATTCCAGAAAATATTCAAATAAAATGTTTGAATCGAAAACACTTTTCACTGAAATATTAAGGATTCGTATAAAATGAGTTCATTTCATAAAGAATTGCTTAAACTTAAGCCTCAAAAGTCTTATTATCTTAAGGGGAGACAAATGTTTAATATTTAATCTAAAAATAAATGGAATCTACTTTTTGTCATATGAACTAAACTAAACTAAACTAGCTAACAACCAAAGTCTCAACTCAATTAAACTAGCTAAATTTGTTATTTGAAAGAAACTCATTTAATTTATTCCTATGAATTCCTATTCACTAATAATTACAAACTTTTAATGATTGAATAATTGTATATATCATCCAAAGTAATCTAGTTCAATTAATAAATGTTACCACCTTATTGTCTTCAATACAGAGATTAATTAATGAATTTTATATTAAAAATACTAAGCTTGCTAAATTCTCTAATACTTTAAGCTAATAATGTTTTCCATATTTGAAATTTTTATTCATATATTGATTATTATTATGTAATTAACGTAAGAGTAATCTATTGTATAAATACTAAGATTTTTCTAAAATTATTTTGTGTTTAACACAAATATTTACTTAATTTTATTTATTAATCTCTTTTTAATCGATAATTTAAAGACCAATTCATAGACAACTAATGAGTAAATTTAAATTATTTGAAATGTACTTGCAACAATACAAAAAATGCATTGAACTTTTCAGGTCAACAAAACTTTGCATGAGAAAAATCGGTTAATCATACCTTTCATATAATATTTTTAATTATGTCTCATATGTTTTGATTAAACTAATCATAAGTCAATACTACAGTTATTTTTCATTAATATACTGAATAAGTGATGAGTTATTCTATAATTGCTTTTCTCTTATAAAAAATTATACCAAATGTTAGTATAGAATTAGTATGGGTGATTTCACCATGTATGGTGAAGTTTTCGAATATTGTTACGGTTTTATTAATTTAGTGGGATTTTAAAATTTATATTT
>JAQIXI010001530.1:0-13263 GCA_034700165.1 Galumnidae sp. Gr-Ori-00277 | reverse complement strand
TCAATTAAATGTTTTTTGTTATCGAAATAAGTTATTTCATTTCAAATAACTCTTCATTTGTTTAAAAGATAAATAAATTCGCGATTTTTCTAAAAACAACTCATAATTATTATTGGAATAACAATTCAATTGAACTTTTAATCATTTTTTAATTATAATCTTTTTGTGATTAAATTATTGAAAAGTCTTTTATAAAGTGTTAATAAAAAATGGTTTCATTAGTTATTCGATGAATTTAGTTATTTATCGAACATTTATTGATTGATTGACACTTATTTAATGGTCATCAGATCATAAGTGGACGTAAGAACAGGAAAATTGATTGAATTGAAGACAGATTGGCGTCAATTTGTGAAAGTTCAAAGTTCACTACTTATCGATTAAAGTATTCTCGAGTCGATTGATTTATCGGTTTGTCATAAGTACTGTCAAAAGTGGGTCTGTATTTGACTCAAGGAATGTAAGAGATTATACTTTTATATAAAAACGTTTATTTATATTAGTTTTATAAGTGTTTTGATTATGGATTCAATTAAAAGTCCACTTCTTTTACTTTTAATCATTATTTCGGTGAACTCTTTGGTTAATAACCAAAAAATCAATAACGAAGTCTCGCAACAAATTGAAAGATATGAACCCAACTGGAAATCAATAGACAGTCGACCCATTCCTGAGTGGTTCGATGAATCAAAAATTGGTATTTTTCTTCATTGGGGACTCTTTTCTGTTCCGTCTGTTGGCAGCGAATGGTTTTGGTATTAAAACATTGTTTTGAAATAAATTTTAAAATTTGATACTTGAGGTGGTCGTGGATCGGATCCAAAGACAAATCTCTTATTAATTTTATGAATAAGAATTATCGACCGAACTTTACATATGCAGACTTCGCCAATCAATTCACCGCTGAATTCTATGACCCAAACAAATGGTCCGACATTTTTAAGTAATTCATATTCTTTTTAAACAAACTTTGAAATTGTTTTCTGTGAACATAAGAGCGTCGGGCGCTAAATATGTAGTACTCACGAGTAAACATCACGAAGGCTTTACTCTCTGGCCATCGAAAACATCCTGGAATTGGAATGCATTGGATATCGGACCGAATCGCGATCTCTTAGGTTTGAGCCTAAACTAAGACTTTTTAGAATTTGTTCCAAAAGACCTTAACACTTTTGCTTAACTCTTACCCATTTTTAGGGGATTTGGCGAATGCCGTCCGTAAGGCGGGTCTCAAATTTGGAGCCTATCATTCATGGTTTGAATGGTTTAATCCTCTCTATCTTCGCGATAAAAGTTCTGTTTGGAAGACAAGGGATTTCGTTAACGTAATTATTATTCTATAAAAATCAGGACTAATAGAGGATTAACAGGATTTCAAAATACCCCCTCAGACCGAAAAATGAGTAAAATCCCCTGGGATTTGAAAACCTTAATATTACGCATTAGCAAGCACTAGGTCTGTCGAGGTTTACCTAAAATACCCTCCCCTGATACCCCCTGAGGTCGAGGTCTTTTTCGATCCCTGATAAAAAAGTATTTATTTTATAATAAGAACATAAAAATCTCCTTGTAATTTTTCCAATTGTAGAAAATGTTCTTGCTTACTTATTAGTCGTTGCCTTAATTATTAATTATTGTTAATTTAATCTAATTTTTAAAATTATATTTAATAGTTCAAAGCGCGCCCAGAATTAGAGGAACTCATTAACACATATAAGCCGGAAGTCATTTGGTCAGACGGAGACTGGGAGGCGGCCGACACCTACTGGAATAGCACTGATTTCTTAGCATGGTTATATAATGACAGGTCACTTAACTTTTTCAATTAAATTAAAACTTCATTCAAAAGTTTTAAATGATTTCAGTCCAGTGAAGGATACGGTTGTGGTTAACGATCGATGGGGTAAACCATTTAAAAGCTTTGCCTTAATTTACGAGAGATTATAAGATATCGTTGTTTAAGGAATCGGCACTTCTTGTAAACACGGCGGGTACTACAGTTGTCAGGACAGGTATAATCCGGGCGTTTTGCAACACCACAAATGGGAGAATGCAATGACTTTAGATAAAGGATCTTGGGGTTATAGGAGAAACGCTCAATTGAGTGACTATTTAAAAACTCATGATTTGATCACAACATTAGCTGAAACTGTGAGGTAAAAGAACTCAAAAATTATTTGAAAATTCATTTAAAATCAGTTGTGGCGGAAACCTATTGATTAATGTCGGGCCGACACACGACGGAAGGATTGTTCCCATCTTTGAGGAACGTCTCAGAGAATTTGGCGGTTGGCTCGATGTGAACGGAGAGGCCATTTATAAAAGCAAACCCTGGACTCATCAAAACGATACGATCACTAAAAATATTTGGTAACTCATTTATTGACTCATTTATCAAAAATAATGAAAACCGATTCAAACCATTTAAGGTATACTTCAAACGGCAAAACAGTATATTCTATATCTTTGGTTTGGCCTCAAAATAATCAGCTCTTATTGGGAGCCGTCGATCCGAAAACAGTTGACTCGATCCAAATGTTGGGCGTTAAGGGAAACCTAAACTTCAAACCCTCTGAAAAGTCAACTCTCGTTGATTTCCCAAATTTGAGTCCAGACAGTCTTCGATTTGCATTTGTTCTTAAAATTAGCACAAAATAAGTACTCGTTTTATATCGAAAAAGTGATTAAATCTTAACTCTTTTTCAAACAAATTACAAATTAATGTCTTTTAGTCAGTGATTAAAAGTAGAGTTAATTAGTTTTTGAACCAATTATTGTAAAAAAAATTTGTTTTCAAAATAAAATGCTTTCGAATAAACAATAAAAACTTATTCGAAAGCAATGTTATCGATGAAGATTTATTTCCGGAAATAGCGAGCAATTAAGTACTGAGACTTAAATGAATAAATAATAAGTTTATCTTGGCACCTCTAATAAATTTTCAATTAATTTTAATAAGAAGTCATCAAAAATTGTGAGAATATAACAGTGAATTCGTTTCAATTCCGCGATAAAACTCTTAAATGAGAAAAATAATAAAATTTAATGTTTTTGGTTCTCAACATTAATATTCAATGAATATAATTATGGTGACATTATTTTGGCCCTTACTTTGACTCCTATTATAGCTCACACCTCAACCTTTAAATTATAAGATTTTAATAATAATTTTAATTGTGATTTAAATGTGAAATATTCTGAAAAACAAACAAAATTTGAAATATTTATCATAACTGAGGACACACTTTGGTATACCTGAGTGTAACTGAACCGACACTCATATGACAACTCAGCAAAACTGGACTACAATTTAAAACAATAATTTGAATTTCAGTTTATCTCAACATTTATATCATATAAATGTTGAGATAAATGAATTTTTGAATTATATCACATAATTGATTACAATCATATATGATCATGCTAATATTGCATTTAATTGCTAAACTTATATAAAAGAAACAGATAAAATTAAACTTGTTTATTAAATTTATTCAAGATCAATGTATAGTACAGATCTGTATTAATAGGTAATCATTCAATTTAATTAAACTATAGATTTGAGAGTTTGAACGAAGAAATAATTTTTTGTCGAAACTTTAAAAGTGTACTCAAAAAACAGTTATTTATTTGTTTCGTTTAAAAATAACTGAATTTATTGACTCATTTAATGATAGACTTTTCATTTAATGATAAGAAATATTTTTTAGTTGTTTTAGTGGTCACTCAAAATGACTTTTTGAAAGAAAACTAATTTATAAATGAATTTTTGCGGAATTTTTGTTGTTTAATGAAACGATCGATCATTTAATAAAAATAATGAAATTTCCAATAAAATAATATAACATTAATTAGTCGTTTCTGCTGAAGAGTTTGATGGAATTTGAATCTAGGTACACTATAATTTGTCATTAATACTGAAAGATTCACATCAGGTTCTATCAGACTTCAAAGGACTCAACTTTTTTTTGCTATTGTTTAGGGTTTTCCCTAAAAATTTATAATCTTATAGTGAAATGTGTTTTACAGAAAATGTATTCACTTTATATTCTTTTAAGTAATTCCTTTAGATTCTATAAATTTTTATTCAATTTATTATTAAATTCGAGGCTATAATCTATAAATCGATAATTAAAACTTAAAAATTATTATTTTTTTTTGAATAAGTTTTAAAGAAAAGCTTTAATTCATTCCTAGTATTAATTTTTTGTTATGAAAAAGTATTTCAATGGTTTTAAAATATATTTTTTATAATAATTATTTTTAATCGATTTTATAGCGATTATAAGATCATAAGATTATGATTATAATAACCATTTGGTGTATAAATTATTTCAGAATAATTTTTAGTATTTGAAACAATAAATGGTTTCTTTAATTTTTAAAATGATTTCATTATAATTAAAACGCTATAAATTCAGTTTGAATTTGTTTTTTGAAGTGAAAACTTAATGACTGAAAAATAAGATAAAACTTAATTCATTTGTTTGAAAGGATTGCGATTCTATTCTGAGTTTAGATTTATAAAACTCATCTTTTTTTAATTTAAATTTTAATTAATTAAATAATTGTTTAAAACTCTTCTCCTGAGTGAACAAAAAAAATTATAACTCATCCGACGATAATAAATGCAATTTAAATAATTTTAAAAAAATTATTTAAACACTTTTCCTATAATATACTACAAAACGATTAATAAATTATTTTTATTTTTATCATTTTTTTAAATACAGATTCTTTAGTATTTATATGTTAAACATCTGAACTAGGTTAAAATATTTTTGACCTTAAATGTTATATTTTTCTATATTTGAGAGCAGTTATGACTATTCCTCGTTGAGATGTTTCTGTTGATTAGATAATAAACTTCTTGATAGTAATACCCCTCCCATTGCTTTCAATACAGGGATGATTAGAGCGGTATTTCAAACGCCTTGAAAACAACCAACAGTTAAATCAGTGGTATTTTTGACACTTTATTTAACAAAAATAAAACCATAAATAAAAAAACAAAAACTAATTTTTAATAAATTAACTCTTTTTGTAAAAATTGCTGAAATTGAGATCTATAATAATTATATAATAAAAATGACATTTTTGAGGTTAACTGAGACAAAATGATTGACCCGATATTTTGCCCCATCCCTGACCTCTAAACTAATTCTTAAATTAGAATTTCGTAAATATTGAATAATTAGATTAAAATCAAACAAATTTCTGACGATTTTAGGGAAAAAATATAAAAAATTGATAGAAAAAAATACTCGAAATAAATGAACAAAAAATAGATAACAAACAGAATTTCAACGAAACTTATGAATAATTGAATTAAATGTTAGAAAACAGTTGTGTTTATCACAAATCAGAGATTTTTAATGAATTCATTCGATCATTAGATTAGTTATCAGACATTACTTCCAAATAATGTGATTAAAAAGTCTGAATTATTTCCGCCAAATCATTGAATTTTCAATATTTTTTCCCTGTCTTTCAAAAATTTAAACATAAATCAAAAATATTTATCTATATTTGAATTTACAATTAATTCTTTGAATAATAAAAATATTAATTCTTTACAAAACCTTAACGACAGACCACTTGTCAGTCAATTAATAATTATAATTAGAAACTAATCTCTCATTTAAAATACATATTAATAACTAATGTTAATGAATGAGAGGACTAAAAATGTTCACAAAATTAATTAAAGTGACCCAAAACGTTTAATCATCTAATCATGGTAAAATACGAAATTCAATGAAAAACAACTTAAAAGCTTTATAAAAGTATAACGAAAAGTAGGGATTCGTTGTTGTCCTGCAAAATAATATTTAATTAAAATGAGACATCAACATTAAACATGTACAATTAAATGAGTGCAACACATAATTGAATTTTAGAGACCACTAAATCTTAAATTGTTATGATTGGACCATAACAACAATTTCCATTTTAAAAAGAGACAGGAAATTCACTCATTGATTCTCACCTCATCTTCTAATGAATAATTAATTTATCGGATATTTATGTTATTCAAAGTTTTTCAAAAATGAATTTTTCCTCACCAGTGATGTCGAAACTTCTTTTCCTCTTTTCCTTTGAAACATATGTGCATAATCTTAAAATATTAATCTAGCTAATTAACTTGAAAATGAAAAATTAAAGACTATATTATAGAGACTTTCTAAAAATAATGGCAAACAAATTGAGTCTATAGTCAAATG
Organism: Galumnidae sp. Gr-Ori-00277; assembly: GCA_034700165.1. Lineage (NCBI taxonomy): Eukaryota > Metazoa > Arthropoda > Arachnida > Sarcoptiformes > Galumnidae > Galumnidae sp. Gr-Ori-00277. The sequence continues at coordinate 7,039 of JAQIXI010001530.1, read as the reverse complement.
TCATTCATTTCAGTCCATTAAATATGAGGTTTTAAACACAATTTTAATGATTTGGACATTAAATTAAAATAAGAAAAATATGTTTTAAAGTTAATTAAAAGTTTAATAAAGTTATAGCTTTCCTAGATTTAGGGCTTTATGTAGAAGTGATTGTGACCATTGCTTATGACCATTGCTTGTGACCATTGATTACTAATATGTGTTTATATTATTACATAAGAGAAGAGAAAAAAGTAGATATGATTTAAGATTTGATTTAATAAAAGTATAGAATTTGATATAAATCTTTAATATTAGATGAAATCACTTTTGGTTTAATTGAAAGCAATGATCGCAACCTTTGATGACATGAATACGTATTCTATGACTCGATTTAATCGATGGCTTTAATTCTAAAATCAAATGTCATTTCATTTAATTGATATCTTTATTTCGATTAATTAAATGAATTTTTAAATAAAATAAATGTTTTATTAAGAGTTTGAGACAGAATTGAGTCAAAATGTAATTAGAAATTGTTTGATAAATAATTGTTAAGTAAATGATAAGGTTTTCCTGATTAGCAGCGATTAGTCATTCAGGTTGTAATCAAATCGGAACACAAGAGTTGATTCGCTTGACTTCGTTGTCAAACAGTGATAATCAAAAGAAATAATTGTCTGTTTGGAGAAAAAATTATTAAAAGTCAGTTAATCTAAGTATCACATCCTGTTCTCAAACAACTTATTTTAACTTTTATTCGCTTAATTGGCTTAAAAACACAAAATGCAATGAATTAATTGATATTAGTTTTAGTGTTTCAATCATTTGAGTAAATCGTTTTCGAAATAATGTCACAAATAATGTTAATAATGTTTTGTCTTTCAATTTAGTCTCTCATTAATTAAATCAATACTTTCATCGTATGATTTGTTCAAATAAAGAAAACCTGATTTCCACTAAAAAGTGGTTCAAGTTTTGCTACTGTTCTTGCAATTTGCTATTTGCTTGTTCATTTTTAATTAAAGCCACATTTGATTCAATTTATAAGAAAATCTAAGATTTGTAGTTAAGTTACAAATTTGTAATCGAAGTAAAACAAAAATCGAGTCAATTGTGTTTCAAATAAAAAAGTAAAACCGAGAGTTCCCACGATTTGATGGAAAAGCGCTTCAAATATAGCATTTGATTTGAGGAATGGGTATAAGTGCTCCCACTTTCGCCTCTTCTCAATTCAACTCTGACCTCGACTTTTCATTCTAAGTTTGGCTCTTTTTAAATCATTTAATGACTTTAGGCTTTACATAAGAGCTCAGACCTAAAGACTTTGAGACAAAGACTATCAAAAGAGTCAGAATTGAAGACTATTGAGAACGAAACCAGAACTGAAAAAACTGGTTCTCTCTTATAGACCAATACTCAGAATCGAAGTCGACATTAAAAAAGGTATAATCAGTAAAACTTTATGCATATCTAATATTGAAGACGCCTTTCGGCTATTTATTACTCAAAATATATGAATAATATTAATATTGAGTCTCAGAAAGACTTTAAATCTATTATTCGTTTTTATTCTTATTGTTGTCAAGACTTTAGGAAATGTCAAAAACTAATAAAAAATTAAAGATTAAAATCAAGTTTTGTTTCACTTCTATTAACAGACACTGAAAGACCAAAACCCAAACAATTAATAAAATAATATTTATATCGACTTTTAAAAGATTTGGCAAAAAACCCGAAATAAGTTTATCACAAAATTATTATATGAAACAAAACAATTGTTTCTTTTGAATAATTCATTGATCGTAGCAAGATCATCTTTTATCTATCACATTTATAATTTAACGAATGTCAACAATAATATGAAAACGTTTCAACTTTTACTTAAAAGTTTATTTAACTAAACTTTATTAGTATTGAATACTTTGTAAGAGATTGCAATCAAAATAAAAACTTATTTCGAGTGAAAAAAAAACTTCAATTTTTAGTTATTTTTAATGAGTTTTTGTTGAAATAAAAATGGGTTCAGATTTTGATAAATGATTTTCATATGAAAAGTGTTTTCAGTAATTAAGTATTAAGTGATGATCAAGTAATAAAGTGAGCATGGTCATATCATCATCTGGTCATGTGGTCAAATGATGTAATTTGGTCTTCAAATGCATTGTTTGCATATATTATCGATCGATAAAATCAAATCGACTGATATTTTGGGGGAAAATTGGTTTAGACTTTATTTTATGTTTGAATTGATGTCAAGTTTAGACAATCAGACGGAGTGTCAGACAGAGATTGAGTCGAAATAAATGCTTTGATAAACAAATTGATGTAAACAATAAACAAAACTTTGAATTAATATTTTGTGTAAATTATATATAAAAAAATATTGAATCAAATGATTGGTTTGAATAGAGTTTTGCTGTAATTTGTATTCAAAGCTTGTTTTCTGTGGAAAATAACAGCAAAAGCGCTAAATATTATCCGATAAATAAACGAATTGTAGAAAGTGTTACACAAAAACCTATTACTGTTAAACGAAAGCAAATGAATAAAAAATAAGTGCGAACTGTACTCAAAAAGTGAATCATAAGTCCGTCAGATTGTTGTCTACGAATAGCGATACATATTGTCTGATGACATCATCGACCGGTTCTCAACTTATGGCGGGGTCTTGGCTTAGGGGGAGCTGAGACTCGGTGTGTATGTGAATGGAGTGGGGGAGTGCTGTTTGTATACTCTGGTCGGGTACATAGGGCTGGTTGTGGTTGGCTGTTGTCGTTGACGTCAGGGCTGGCGTTGTTCATGGATTGAGTGGTTGTGCGCTAACATCGTTGGCGTTATTAGAATTCTTTGTCAGATATTTGTAATTCCAACCAAAAAACCTTTTGCTCTGAATTTTGTCTGAATTTCACCAAAAGGTCTCAACAAAAGACTCGTCGACGACAACAAACTTTTAATCGGATCCAATCAGTGGACAACAATTGCAATCATCGGTAAGTCTGGCCTTTTGTCACACAATTTGTTAAAAATTTACTAAAATGTGAATTAAAATATATTTTGGTCTCAAAAATAAAGTGTTGTTGAGTTGAGTCAGTGCTCACAAGTTATGCACATTTGCTTTCAATTCAAGTCATTATTTAATTTAATTATAAAAATATTGAATCAAAAACTGAAAACAAAATTCTTTTATTAGAATTACTTTTAAAAACATTTAAAGGATTTGTTTTGAATTGTTTTGTGTGACTGACTTTCAAATCAGAATCAAAATTCAATTGAGAAATGACTCAAAATTGAGAGCAACTGTTGATTATTGACATACAGTTCGCAGTCATTCACAGCATTGGCTTTACTCCTATTGAGTGCGAGTGAGTCCAGCCATCAGACTATACAACCAAACCTTACAAATGATAAGCCGTTCGACAATAATATTAAACTTTGAGTTTCGTCTCTATTTTGATAACAATTTCTAAATGTTTTCATTACTTCAAAACATTTCCCAATTCTTTAAATTTTGTTAATTTCTAATAAAAACATCTCTTTTTTAATTACTTTTTATTTTTAATATTTTTTTTATGAATTTTATACTTTTGAGTGGTTTTTGTTTTTGTTTGTGAAAACACAAAACAATGATTCGCATCACGTCTTCAAATAATATGTCCGACGCCTTAACCATCAGATTATGAGCTCTACTTTTCTATTAGTTTTGGTTTATTTTATTTTTTCTTTAAGTCTTTGCTATTAATTTGGGAAAAGGTTTGGAACAATAGATTTGATCTCTTCTTAATTGCATCGATAGTAGTGTCCGATTCAGTTATATTTTCAATAGTTTTGAGACGAAGCGGACAATCATTTGAAAAGTTTTAGAAATGGTTTTGGAGAGCATTTGTGTTCACTTGTCGTATAAGTTTTGGCAGTTCTCAGTTGTGGTGCTCTTAAGGTTTCTTTGATTCCGTCCTCTCTTTTTGTACCTTAACTTAAACTCTACTCTTCAGTTGAATCACTTGTTTCTGTGCTATTCTGTTGACTCGCCTTCTATTTCCGTTCTGAGTTCTGAGTCTTTTTTCTTATAAAATATTGGCTAAACTTACGCTCAGTTCGGTTGCAATTCTCAGGCAGAGTCTGAGCGCTCAGTACTCACCTGTCGTTCTCTCCTCTCTTATTATTATTATGTATGGCCACTATTGCACTATTATTGGTATAATAGCTGTGCCTGAGCTCAGTTGCTATACCTGTTTCAATGTCTGGGCCAACACTCAATGGCCAACACTATGGCAAACATGAGTTGAGCTCAAGTAGTAGTAAAACCAGTTTTTCTTTTATTCCATTTTTCACTTTAGTTTAAACTTTACTTAATTTTCTTTTTCTTTTAATTTTTAAACAATATTTTCAGTAAATTTTGTGGCAAATGTCGGGCGGAGCGGCACCACCGGGTTGGGGAGGGGGAGCCCCGCCGCCACCTCATTATGCAGAGTCAGAAGACTCGCACGACGACGACTCCAGTAAAGACGGTTCACTTAAAGGTGGCTCCGGTGATCTCAATGGTTCGGGTGGCGGCTCAGATGCAGAAGGTGTCTGGTCACCTGACATCGAACAGAGCTTTCAGGAGGCGCTCGCCATTTACCCGCCCTGTGGTCGACGAAAAATCATTTTGTCAGATGAGGGCAAAATGTATGGTAAGTCTACCACTGAATCACTCCTAAGTCCTGACTATTCTGTGGTTAAACAAAAACATTAAAAACACTTTTGGCTTAAAATTGCAAAACATATCGATTTCAATGCATTCAACGCTCACTTATTATTAGTTTAATTCAGTCATTACTATAGGAATATATACACCAAAAGGGGGTATAGACTAAGTATACATCAGAGATGGTCAAAACAACTGATCCTAAGGGTGAAATAGTAAAAATACCCTAGAGCTAAAAACCTCGACAGACCTAGTGCTTGTCCATAATGTTGTTTTCAAAATCCTAGGGGGTATTCCGGAAGATCCCCCCATTCGCCATCCCATGCATACATATAATGTTTTAAGTTTAAACTATTTTTTAAGTTTTATATAAAAGGGCGTCCAATTAATCTTGCGCGTCCGGTTTTTTGAATAACTTTGGAATGGTTTAACCGATTTCAATTCTGTAAACGGATATATAAAGGGTTACCTCGATATTTTTTTGTAATAGGGTGACCAACTTTCTGGACCGGGTCCCAGTATGGTCCAGTTGGACCTATGCGAGACCCTATGTCCCCGCTTAGCTTAAATTACCCTGGGTCGATTTTATCATTGTGTTTGATAGTAGGAAGGATAACGTTTATTTTGATACCAAGATCATTAAAATCGGTTAAGAAATAAAAACGTAGCAGTATTCTGAATATCAAGGTTTTGAGCAGAAAATCCCATAGAGGGACCCTATGAAAATCTGGACTTGCTGGGATCTGAAATTTTTTGTGATTTTTGGATAGAGGGAATGACGTAGAACAACTTTGTTGCTAGACACTTTTTGATCAAAGTTAAGATAAGACTGCCAGAGGGCATAAAATTTGGAAAAAAGTCATATAATAAAGCATAATATTCCCGATTTGGACACCATCTGGGTGCTTTACCTTATCTTTGATCAAAAAGTGTCAAGCAACAAAGTTGTTTCACGTCATGCCCTCTATCCAAAAATAAAAAAAAATTCAGATCCCAGCAAGTCCAGATTTTTATAGGGTCCCTCTATGAGATTTTCTGCTCAAAACCTTGATATTCAGAATACTGCTACGTTTTTATTTCTTAACCGATTTTAATGATCTTGGTATCAAAATAAACGTTATCCTTCCTACTATCAAATACAATCAAAAAATCGACCCAGGCTAATTTAAGCTAAGCGGGGACATAGGGTCTCGCATAGGTCCAACTGGACCATACTGGGGCTGGACCCAGAAAGTTGGTCACCTCAGTACAAAAAAATATCGAGGTAACCCTTTATATATCCGTTTACAGAATTGAAATTGGTTAAGTCATTCAGAAGTTATTCAAAAAACCGGACGCGCAAGATTAATTGGACGCCCTTTTATATAAGCTTTTCTAACTATGCAACCAAAATTAGATATTTTAGTTAATTGTATTATCTTAACAAAATATTGAATATAAATTACAGTTCAAAACTAATACTTTTTTCTTTTATCTATATTTTTTTATCAATTTTTTATTTTGTGTAAAATCTTTTTACTCCAGTTTTTATTGAATGAATAAAATTATATATTATAAATTAATTTTTAACTTTGACGCCCTCTACCTACTTTTAGTGTGACTCTTTAAGGTGAAATCAAGGCGAAAATGAAGTAAAATCAAGGACAATCAAGGACAAAATTTTTATTTTACCTGAAATATAATACGAAAAATTCAATTGAATTTAAAAACATATTTTTCGTTAGATTTTGTGGCTTTAATGCAATTTTTTCTCTAATAAATAATCCAAAAATTAACTGAAAAATTATTTTTTCCCTTGTTGTTTTTTCAATTAAAGAATTCAATTAAAACCTAATTCGTTATGAAACAAAAATTGTTTATAACCAGGGATGGCAAATGACTTCGATTTCCAGGGGGGGGGGGTATTTGGCAAAATATTCCACCCTGAAAGCTAAAACCCTCGACAGACCTAGTGCTTGTCCATAGACATAATGTTAAGGGTTTCAAAATTCCAGGGGGGGTATTTTGCCGATTTTTTGTTCCAGGAGGGGGTATACGGGTAATACCCCACTATTTGCCATCTCTGTTTATAACACTTTCTTATCATTCATAATGAATTTGTTCAACAAATTATTTAAGTGAAATATACTTTGTTTTGAAAAAATGGAGTTATTTTTATATATGATTAACAGTTTTACAAAAGTTTAGATTTCATGCTCTCTAACATATTATTATTTTGAATTTCGAATACAAATTATTTGTTTTCGAGGGGTACAGTGATTTTTTCAATTTGCTTTTCAATGAGAACTTGTATAGTTCCCAGACTAAATAAAGCATAAGGTTTTCCATTAAAATTCTAACGACTTAGTGAGACTTTATCTTTAATTGCAATTT
>JAQIXI010001529.1:0-13265 GCA_034700165.1 Galumnidae sp. Gr-Ori-00277 | reverse complement strand
TGGGTTCCTATGGGATTTTTGCTTAAAACAGTGATATTAAAGTTATCAGTAGTCTTTTGTCTCTGAACCGATTTAAGAATTCTTGGTGTCATATTAAACTATTACTCTTCCTCTATCATATCCACTCAAAATATCTTTAATGTCTTTTTAGTTGTGACCTGTTACTATAACCTTTGGAAATGTCCCAAATTTTTAATTAATGAATCACGTGATATAAATGTTGACATAACACAAGAAACTAGAAATATGGACTAGGACTAGGAACTAAAACTAGGAACTTCATTAAACCTTTAACAGATTTGATCTAACTTGAATAATTTGGAAAAAATTAAAAAACCCAAGGCGACAATAATGAGTGCCCTAGTAATAAGTTTAAAAACACTTGAGTTTGAAATTAAACGGTCATGGTTATATTTCGGGCCTTTTGTAACTGTTCGGGTTTGGGTCGGGTGGAGTCCAATTTTAAAGTCGACCACAAGAGAATTTAGTATATAGAATCGTTTTTATCAGATTAGGGGCATAGGGTTGATTAATTTATATTACAATATTAATTCCAAGTTAACCATGTTGTTCTACTTGTAAATTGTTTATATTTTTTTAATAAATACTAAGTGCGGTATAATTTTCAACTCAAAAATTAATTGAAATATATTAAAAACTCAAAAATAGAAAAAAATAACTAGCAATTAAACTTTTAAAATGTGATAGAATTGTGTAATAAAAGTGAGTTTCAAAAGTAACTTTAATTAATTTTGTTACCAAATGCCTCAAAAAAATTTTAGTTAAATTTTAAAGTCTGATAATATTCTATTTCAGATATTAAATAATTATATGAACTAGTAAATAAAAATTTATTTTCTTCATAAAGAATTTAAAATATAATTGTATAATAAATTAGATAATTAATGCCTTAATTATTTTAGGAAATGAAAGACCCCCAAGTGATCAACCACAGGATCAAATTCCAGGTAATCAAAGTTATTTGAAAAAGTTTATCGGATGTTAAGCAATAAATCACAAATTCATTTTCATATAATTGTTGAATAAATGTTTTAATTAATCATTTAAAAATTTAAGGTACAACCAATTGATAGAATGGTCTTCAAACCTTCAAAGGGAACTCCAAAATTTCAAAATTATTTTGAAAGTATTTATCTAATGCTTTATTTTAATAACATGATATAATGTTGGATTATATTTACAAAAATAATTTAATTTATATTGAACAAAAATTGTTATTTCATATTTAAATAAACTTGAAAATTATATTCATTTATTTCAACGGGAAAATTTTGTTTATAAATTATTTTCATAAATATTGTTTTAAAATTTTTAAATATTTTAATTTAAATTTCAATAAAAATTCGACTTATTAAAAATATTCAAAATAAACTAATTCGGTTCAACATCTATAAAAACTGCCAAAAAATTTAGAAATATATATTGTAATAAAAAAACTCATCGAAGTTGAAGATAGATATCATATTTTTCATCATTTTATATTGATTTTATTTTTTCTTGACAACATTCATTTACTAATGAATAACATGATTTAAACAAATTCACAAAGAACGTAATAGAACAGTTTTAAAATTAAATAAATTTATAATTATTTGGTTTTGATTCATTTTTAGCATTTCAATACATAGATAATTCTATTGATTTTAATCATAAAATAATCAAGATTAAAATGGAAAGGTATAAGACCCGACACTGGAAATGTAATTCTTTCATTTACATATTATTTGTTTCATTTTTTATGTTAAATGATATTAATGTTAATTAAATATTAAAGAGAGTAATTAGATAGAAATGTGTTGTCTCACTTAATGGCTCTAAAGTAAACTGATTGGATACGTCCTCCGGGAGAACACAAATTAATTTTATTAATTAAATTTTTAAAAACATATTTGAATTTATTTTGTTATAATTATAATTGAGAAAATGTTTAAACTAACATTAATTTTCTTCATGATTTTTGCTTATGGAACTTTGGTTCTAGGACAAAATAGAGGTAAAAAATATTTTCATTTGCACAAACAATAAAATTATAAAAACTTAAATTATAATTTGAATATTTCTGAATTGAAAAATAAACTTACCGTTTTCCCCACCTCAGCCGGAATGCCGGTATAAGTGAATTTGATCATTTTGTCAAAATGGTGCTCTTGGTCTATAACGGCATGCCGGTATAAAACAAGGAAAAATTTTGCTTGTTACTAGAAACAATTTAATTCTCATTCATTTTAAAACTATATCTACTTTAATTCAATAGATTTAGGCATACTTTATAGTACTTAATGTACTATTTATCTTATCTTAGCAAATAACATTAATTTAAGGTTTAAAATCAAACCTAGAAAATATTTTAATAAAATTTATTTCAATTTTTTCCAAATATTTCCTCATTTATACTAGCATGCCGACTGAGGCGGTTGAATAAGGTAATTTTAAATGACTCAAATTATACTTATTGTTAGACTGTTTTAATTGCGGTTCTATCCAACGAAATTCTATTTAACGTCCATTGTTATACTAAAAAAGTTATTGATTAAAAACCCACTTTCACAATATGAAGATAGATTATGAGAGGGTGCAAAACTTAAAGTTTGGCCCTAAAATAATATTGGTAAAAAGTGAGTTTTTATAAAAATAATAATTCTATGATTATGCTTAAAAGAAAAAGTTCACAATCAATAATTATAGATCATCAAAATTATTTGTTTAAATTTAAAAACAATTTTATGGTAATTGTTCTTCCTAGACAAAGAATTGAGAGGCCAGATTGGGTCAAAGTTAACATAAAATTTTAATATTTGTTGACATTTTTAATGCTTTTAAATAACAATATTCTACAATGATTTGGATTTCATCAGTTGCTTTGAGTTGCTAAGCAATGAAAATTTGTTTTCCTGCAATTATATATTTTATAAATAAGCGTTTAGTGGGAGGCTTTCCTTTATTACTTAAAACCATTACATTAAAACAAACTTTGACTTGGGCAAACAATTTTATTTTTTAAAATTATCATAAAATTGGTTTTAACTTTAAGTAAATAATTTATGTGATCTGAATTTAAAGATTGTGAATTCTTACATGTAAGCATTATCATTTAATTTTTATTGTTAAAATTACTTAATAGGGCTAAAATTTAAGTTAAATATAATGCACGCTCGTCTTTACCCAGCATCTTTATTTTGTGAAAGTGCATTTTTAATCAATATTTATTTTCGGTATTGCCAATGAATGTTAAAATTTAGTAATATCATTGGTTAAATGAAATATCTGGATCATGGAAGAAAAAGAAATACATATACTACATAGCCCTCCCTGTCGCCTCCGTTACTAATAAGAAGAATGGTCTCTAGAGAGAAATCAACCTCCCTGTTCTCTCCTTTACTAGCAAAGTCTAAATTAGCCGTTAATATTTAAAGAAATATATTCACTTTATTAGCAAGAGGCCACCTTGTCTTTCCCGCTACTAATATAAAGAATGTGGGGAAAGACGATTCTATATACTACCTTTATACTGTAAATCTATTTAAAAATTTGAAAAGATATGGGGTATCCCAAAAATTTCTACAGTAGGCTATAAAAGCACATTTCTTAATACACTCCTTGTTAGTTTTTCAGATGTTTCCCACATAAATTGATGCAATACAGTAATATTTAACAATATATATGAATTAATGCTAAAAACTAAGAATCATTGACAGAAAAATGTCATTTTATAAGTTTTTGCAAACTTCAATTCTTTAAAAAATTGAAGTCAAAAATATTTTTAATCTAAAAACTGTAATATAACCTTTTCATGCACTTATATTATATATTTTTTGTTGATGTTATAATCATCAAAAAAACTTTCTCAGTGCAGGAGTTCTAAAAAGAGACAAATAATAATAAAATCAAAAAATATTTTAAATTATTTTTTTTAAACTTTGCTAAAATGACCTGCAACACATAGTAGGTGCACATTATAAGTTTTGTGGCAATAGGTTTAACCGCAAAATTGTTAAAAATATTCAAATTTAATGCTTCAATAATTATATTATTTTTAAATCATATAAAAATTTTGATAAATCATAAACAAAATTTTTAATTTATATTTCAGGTAGATACCCAAAAGAGAGAACCCAAACAACAGGAACAATAGGTATAATCTATGTAAAACTTTATTTTTAATTTTTTGCTTAAATATGGTAGAACAAATTTTAATATATCAAGTAGCTAATTATACTAATTATTATTGATCCAAAGCAAGAGTGATGAGTTTTTCTAAATAAATAAGGATTTTAATTATTTTTGAATCATTTTAATGGATTATGATAAGTTTTCACCCTATTTGTCGAGGGGTAATAAGAGTGTTTAATTTTTTTAAATTGATAATATATTATTAAAACAATTTTTTCATTCTTTGAATTAAAATTTGCTCTAGGGTGAATAAAGCCATCATTTTATTGTATTATATTCAACTTCTTAATATTAATAAGCGATTTTTTTCAATAAAACAAAATTACTCTAATAATAAAAACTTCGATTCATTAAGTTTTATTTCATTGTTTGAAAGATTTAGTAGTATTTCACTTAAGAGTATTAAAATGAACAAATTTGTAGCTGGGAATATTTAAATTAGACTAAAAACATTAGACTAATATTAATGTCACCAGAAGGTTATTCTTAAAATTTTTTAAAAAAATTGGCAAACTTAATTTTAGTTTTATGAAAATATGCCCAACAAAAATAATTGTTCTTTCAATGTTCTTAAGTGAAAGAGTACAGATATTTCAAACATCAACTGATTCATATTTTTACAATGTTTTCAGTGGATATTTGCTTCAAATATTGATATTAAATCTATAAGAAGGTTTTTGTTTCGTACCCGATTTCAATGATCTTGGTACCTAACTTCTTTCTCCTATAATATCCACACATTATAACTTCGAAATCTTATTAGGTTTGACCTGTGACATTTACTTTTAAAATGTCCCAAAATTACAAAAATCATGAAATTTAGTAAAAAATTATTTTTATTCGCCTGAGTAACATTAAAATAGATATACATAATGCAATTAATTTTACTCACATGTCATAAGAGAGATCACCGTTTTAGAGAAAATCAAAGTTTTCCTAGCGCTAAATTTTAGATCCTTTTTATATTTATTTTAAAAATTTATTTGTATGTAAAATTATTTTAAATATCATAAAATTTAAATTATTTATAATAATTTAATTAAATTTTGAATTTTATTACATAATTCAAATATGATAGCCAAGTTTAAAAAATTGATTCAGTATATTTTAAACTCTATTGTATATTAAATTATTATATAAAAATTATTAAAAATAATTAACAATTTTTTTAAAATTTCTATTTTAGGTAAAAGCAACCCAAGAGTGAAAAGTAATTCACTAGGAACAATAGGTATAATCTATATATAAATATATAAAGCTTTATTTTTAATTGTCTTAAAATCAGTATTAGAAAAAAATTTTGCTATAATTGACTTCAAATTAAAAAATATGATATCATTTGTTTTAATATCTTTATACATTAAAATCTTTGTTTTCAATTAATAATTTTATTATTTATCTAAAGCTAGAATAAACGACACTATCAGACCTATTTATTTAATAAAGATTATACTTTTTCCGATACATTTAACCGTATATTTATCAAGGTATAATAAGTAAAATTGACAGTATTTATTTTAAAATTAAATAAATATATCAATTTAATTTGTCAAATTTTTAGCAAAATAAATTCTCAATACAATTTTAGAGTGAAAACAAATGGTATAATTTTAATTATCCTAATGTGTATCAAGTTTAAATAATAATTTATCATAAAATCTATTAATAATTAAAATTATTCAACTTTACATAGAAAAATCACCAAGGTATTCGCTTTTTCAAATATTTATCATGTAAAAATGGTCTTTAGGAAATTGTCTGCATATAAACTTGAAAAATTTTTATTTAGTAACAATCTCAGTGATTAAAATTTTATTTATATTTTTATTGCTAGATAGATTAATGGATGAACCAACATTTTTAATTATCTTTTTATTTATCTTAGTTCCAAACTCCAATACTTATGGAGGAAAATTGCAACCACAAACACCAGGTAAAAATAAAATATATTTATGAAAAATATTAATTAATTAAACAAGAAAAGCCTGTGGACTACTGCGTGTGTAGTGTAACAGGCAATTATAATTGTTCGCCGAAAAATTAAAAGAATTAAAATATTTAATTAATTCAGTTCAATTATTTAATTTAGTTCAATTTGTTAATTCAGTTCAATTAGTTAGTTCAGTTCATTTAGTTAATTCAGTTCAATTATTTAATTTAGTTCAATTTGTTAATTCAGTTCAATTAGTTAGTTCAGTTCAATTAGTTAATTCAGTTCAATTAGTTAATTCAGTTCAATTGGTTAATTCAGTTCAATTAGTTGAATTGAATCTACTTAATCCAATTTAATTGAGTTTAACAATCCAATCAACTAAATTCTGGTCAATCATTTGAATAATATCCTCTGAAAGCTCTGTCTTCCAGTGGTCTGTGACAGACACAAAGACAAACAGACAAACAGACAAACCTCTTAAATTTCCTTTATATGTAGTAAGGATTATATGAAATATTTTTGTATTTGATAAACAAATATACCGTTATATCTTTTTAATTATTAAAATTTATTCAAAACAAGGTTTGAGGGCAAAGCCTATATCCACAACATTTACGATCAAAACTTTAGTGATAATTATATGTATAATCAATTAAGATTAAACTTAATATTAAGAAGGAATTTTTCATTTGCAATCGATAGAGGACATTGAGCTGAACTCAAAAATATGAAAATATTTATGAAATTTAATAAGGTTAATCCGCTAGAAAGCGTCAAAGTATTAGTTTTGAAGTTTGAATTTTTCAATTATGGGATATGTTATTCAATTAAATCAAGCATTCTAAATCGAATAGAATAGATCTTAATCTATTTCAACAAAATACTTTTTGAGATATAAATGTTTTTTGTATCAAAACTCAGCCTGGTCTTCAAAAGTTTTCAAATTTTCAATTTTTTACTTTCATCAGTTGTTATGCTTCATCGAAAATCAATAGCAGTTTAATTCATCAATTATTTTGTGACGTGCCTTAAGTTAGCGCATCACATATACAACACTTTTTATAAAACAAATACTTTTATTCAAAACTAATTGAAGTAAAAATACATTTAATATAGAATTGTTGCACAAAATAAGGTTATGTTAGACTTGACCAGAACTTATCGGTCGGCACTGGAGACTGGATAGAATGGTGTTATGAATACACTTTTAACACAATTAGAAGTGTGAGGACTGGTGTCCGAATAGATATGATTATACTGAATGAATGGTATAGACTGGACTGAGACTGAAATGGACTGAAATAGACTGAAGTCGTTATGACTTAAAACAATGCTTTTATAGTAGAGATTAACTCAATGTTGAGGTTTGAGCTATGGGTCAATAAATGAAAATTTTCATTTATTGGCTCATATGTGACCCATAGTTGAGAATAGTTGACTGTCAGTCACAGGACTGACTCAATATAAATACATAAATAAATTTTTAGTAAATAAATAATAAATTAATTAATAAATATTATAATTATTACTCCTTTTAAGCATATATGAAATAATTATGAAAAGAACTTTTTTTCATCCAAAGTTTTAAGTTTTAGTGCTAAAAAATAGAATTAATTTATTAATAAATTAGAAAAATATTAAATTAATAATACCTTTGAGAACAACAGGTAGATATGGAACGGTTAAGTCTCGTCCCCACTCCAGAACAGAAATATTTCTTTGTGGTCAGATGTCGTAAAGACTTTGAGTTGAGAAGACATTAGTGACTTTAAGATCAAATTCTTTGCCAATTTTGAGATTCTGTCTCTTCGATAAGACCCGAAGAAGCTTTAAATGTCAAATTTTTCTCAAAATTAGTGACAATCCCAAACCGTTCGCTATCATTCTTAGCGCAGAAAGCGATTGCATATCAGATAATTGGGTGATATTTTACATTATTGATGAAATTGATAGCGATTGAGCTGGTGATGCAATCACCCGATTGGTTGGAATTAAAAGCCTGGAATGTTTGGCCACTGATGGTTATTTCGGGAAAATTGGCTTTAGTCACAATTTTCGGAACTAATACATCGGTTTTGAAAAAAAATTCCTCAATAATTGAATCATCTCTTCACTAAAATCTAGTTCTTTGCCTGAAGTTTTGTATTCAAATAAATAATTTTTCAGTAAAGAATTAATATTCGAATTAATTAATATCGAGAGAAGTGATGGCAACAACTGATGGATTCAAAGACATCAGATGCTTCTCAATGGTCTTTTAATGTCTCAATAAGAAATATATATATTTCTTAATGTGTTCCTGAAATAAATGACTAGTTGATATATGTTTGAATGAAATTGATAATTACGATATCTTTGTAACTGAGTTTACGCTAAGCCCGAAACTCTTGAATTGCAGCCAAATCATTTGGATTGTCAAGATAAGAATCAAATGTAATCCTTTCTGTTTTCAAACTATATTTGACTGAAAGTCTTCTGGAGTTAATCCATGATTTCGCGAACAAATAGAATCGAAAGGCATTTTTATTTGTAAACAAATAAAATCGAATTTCGTTCTCAAAGCTCGAGAACATATCACGTGATAACAATATATCATGAAAGATACAGGAAAATCTCAATATATATTACATTTTGAAATAACTGTATTTCTTATGTTAGTGGAGGAGTGAAAATTGGCAATTAATTTTCAATTAACATATAAACACTAGTGTCATGTTCAGCTTAGCCATACCTAGTAGGAAACCCGAAGTGTAGCTCAATGACATTCATACAACTCAATTCGCTGCAAAAATATTTCCTATGCTGTTGTGTCGCTTAAAATTGAATAGAATAATAGAATATTGTAATGAATAAAAACCTGACAATAATAATAGAATACAATTATGTTGTGGTGTCTGTAGAAGCAATGATTTCACCAAGATATAATGTGCATTAAAACATAAACAAATTTAATGAAAACTGAATTCATTCTTATAGACATTATTGATAGACTATAATGATCTTAGTCATTCATTTTCATTAACATAAAAATTTTATCATGATACAATGCACATAAAAGTGGAACCTATAAGGTTCAATTCATTCCTAAGTGTTTTATATTGATATAAATGAATGTTTAAGGGTATGGGTTTTAAATAAACTTGATATAAGTATAATTTTTAAATGAACTTGTAATAGTATCCGCTAACAGGAAGGATGCCACGAAGGGCTATATTTCTTTTCAACAATTAAAATCAAATTGTTTTATACTTAATCTGTTATATACTTTGACCGTCAAATATAGAATTTATTTTCGAATTTAATCATTCAAACAAATTTTTAGGCATTTTTTTTATTAAATAAATTGAATTAATTTTGACTTTTAGCTGATGTTTATTATTCACTAAATATAACTAATTTATCATTAATTAAGACCAACAATTACTTCTTTAACACTACCATTAATAGATTTACTTTAAGGTTAATAATTAGTTTAGACTATTTTATATTAATTTAGATAATATATGAATTACTTTAGTTTTTGTTTTTTTCCTGTTGTTTTATGAATCAGGATTAGGTCTGCGTATCGTTGGTTAAAGTTATCTAGGTAAGATTATACAATTAAATTTTCACACTATGGACTCTCTTTTTTTATTTTATTTTTGTGTTTCTGTCAAAGGCCTCTTCACTGAGCAATGAGTAAGAATTTGTTTTTAGTTATAAATTATTTGAATGGTTCTGTTTATATAAGCTAGTGCTTATGTGATAAGTGCTCAAATCCAGTGATGGCTATTAAGGGATGGACAGGTGCTTCTAAGTTCTTAACATTAGTATCTATGGAAAAGCACTAAGTCTGTCGAGTGCACATGGGAGGGTATTTTGCAAAATCCCCCTAGGGTCGTGACCCTTCATCTCCTCTGTTTTGGACCTTCAGATGCCATTTATTTCAATATCATAATTTAGAGGGGAAATCATTGTCATATTGATTAATTATGGTAATCAAAATATGTTCGTATCCCGCAGAGGCAGAACTACTTAAATTATAATTCAACCAACTACCCAGTGTGTTCTAGTTGAGTGCGAACTGGATAGATCTTAAAGAGGTAATAAAGGTTTCTGGTCAACAGAAGTCGAATATTATACTATAATACAAATAGGGTATATCGAGGCATTTAACATTATGAGTTTTGGTTATATCGAACATAAGGTTAAATCGAGATAGGATAAATGGAGCCCTAACTGTACTAATGTTCGATTTAACCAAAACTCGTAATGTTAAATGCCCTCGATATATCCTATTTATATTTACTTTTGATTTATCCTAGACCATTTCTTGTCACCAACAATTAGGTTATATTGAGGCCTAACTGTAATTAAAAAAAATTAATTTTTTCTGATTTTAAAGGTTGAATCAAAAATTTAAAACTTGTTGCCTCTTTTATCCTTTTTTGAAAAACGTAATCGGAATTGAAATCACTCGTAGACACTAAGAGATAAATTTATACTCAAATAAAAAAATGAATATTTTTTAAAATAAACGAAAAAATCTTTAAAGAGGAATAGTCCTTAAAATTCTCATGGGAACTGGATCTTTGTTGCACAATGTTGATCTATAGCAGCAGTTATGACCATCCTCAAGAATTGGACCAACATACGGATACCGTTTAATAAGTAGAGTAAAAATCTACGATGATTCTATTACACCATAAATGAAAGAAGCTCTGCCTCGATTCGAGAGCAAACTTATAATAAAAGCATAAGTTGCCGGAAACCTGCAACACAAAAAGCGATAAATCCAAGATCTTGAACACTGGTGGAATGCGACAAATGAAATCCAACCTCTGCCACCACTTGTAATGTTCGGAATTATTTTAACAATAAAATTAAGTTTAAATATTTTTAATATTATAATTTAAATAAAGTTTTTATCAAAAAAAGTCAGGAATTGCAAAAATTGATAATTAAATTGAAATCATCACAAAGCAAGCGTAAGAGTATTCTTTTGTTTTTGTGCTATAACATATTTTAAAGTAATTTATTTAATTATAACGAGAAATGAAAAATTTGCTCACTTTTATCAATTATTCTTTGGTAGAAGAAATTTCACCAAATATCTGAGGTACAGTTTTCAAGTAGGGGATAATGCAACCATTATTATATATTACAAAAAAATTTTATAAACCTTTAAATTTTTAAAATAATTCAAATATTTAAAAAAAAAATTTCATTAAATTACCACGATTAAATTATTTTAACATTATTCAAACATATATTCTATTGCATTATTCATATATTTTTCATTCTTGTTTGTTTAATTTTCAACATTCCTATTATCCCATCAATTAGATGATCAATTGCGTCTTTTTTTCTGGTGAATATAGAATTTAGGCTTATTTTGTTTGGTAAGAGCATATTTGGCATAACTGAGTGTTCTTTATCAAAAATATTGAATCCTATGTGAGTAAAATATTAAAAATATAAATTTATTTTAAAATAATTAACTCACATTATCCCCCTATATATGAAGTTTCGACATCTGTTTTAGACTTACTAACTTTGTAAGTCTTTTTTGGTGTGGAATTTTGAACTTAATTTTAGTCGTATTTATTTAAGAGAATAATTTTTCTTTCTTTTTTTCACTAATTTTACAGGCTTTATAACTTTGGATTACAATTGCTTGTTTTATTAATTTCATCCATCACTGATTGGTCTCCAGAGCTTTCATCTGAAGAAATCGCTTCTTGATCATACTCAGTATAATTCATTGTATAATTTTATGTTTTTAAGAATTATTTCATTTTATTTTATACTAGATTTTATCTAAAACTTTCTAGATATATCTAAAATTACGTTATACGGAAGTGAACATAACTACATTCGGTTGAATTAATATTTTAACCCAATTAGAGTTCTGAGCACAACTCTCTCCATTCTTTCCACTTTCTTCACAATTATTCAATAAAACATTAATTTTAAAATTATATTTAATATTATTTAGATTTGAATTGATTTCAATAATACCATTTAAATATGAAAGAAAACTTTTTATTTTTGATATGTTTGCAATATTTTGTCTGAAAATAATAGTTTTGAGAACAGAATAATTATAAACCTTTTGTTGAATCGATTTTCTCTTTTCAATTAATTTTCAAAGTACTATATTCGTCGGCTGAAGATAAACAGCTTGATGATAAATGAATGCTCTAGAATTAACAAAGTTATTATCGACTGTTATAGTCCTTACCAAGTTTGTTTAATGGAGTAATTGGGAGTATAATATTGTGATGAATTGAACCCCATTGGCTCTCTTCAACACTTTCGGAGCGGCGCCGATTCGGTTGTCGATCCGGGCATCGGCTCGTTGGTAGCATGCCATTGGGTGGTATAAGGCGTCTAACCGTCATACCCATACTTTGCTTTCATTTGACTTTCGAGCGGAAGAGCCGAATGGAAGCGTTACACACACAAAGGCTTATTTTCCTTTTGTGGTTTTTAGAATGAAACTTTTATTAATAGAAGTTAACCAAATGAATACAAGTAAAAGACTGAGGACTTACAAATAAAAGCGTTGACTTTTATAAAGCTCTCAACGGAATCAGCGACGTCATCTTTGTATTTTGGATCGGTTATCAAGTTTTCGGATTTTATACGTCGGGTAAGTATCAGGTATTATGCCCGATATTGGGTATAAAACAGGGATGGCCAAAGTACAGACCCAAAGGTAGGATACTACACAATATAAACTATCTATGAACATGTTCATTTTCTCATTCTTATTATTAGGATTTTTCTTGCTACTTACATGGATATATAAATTATTGGCTGACATTTGTTTTGAATTTTAAAATTTAATTAAATTAGTTTTAGCAAGTTTAAATTATACCCTTTTATAACTCACATAGAAACAATTTTGCTAGTATACTATATATATCAAGCCTATTTCAGTGATTAAATACAATTAAATTGTTTATAACTGAATTAAATTTCATTCAGAATCCTAAACAAAATTATTGTCATTAATTGAGCGGACCTGAAATCGGGTTCAATTTTTATGATTTGTTTCTTAAAAATATAACTATTTTATATATTTTTCACTACATTTACGAAGTGATATGTAGTATATGTATTTGTTTTTCTCAAGTGGCTCCTCCTCAATTCTTTT
>JAQIXI010001528.1:0-13269 GCA_034700165.1 Galumnidae sp. Gr-Ori-00277 | reverse complement strand
TAATAGTTTAAGAGTTTTACCTCTTTTTTTCGTTTAGCGTTTAAATGAAAACAATTATTGCGAACGAAATACAAAACAATAAACTTTGACTTCCATTAGGAAATTGTGTCAAAACTTTTAACGTTTTCATAGTTTTGATGAGAGGTTCGCATAAATTATTACTTAATTTAATGCTAATTAAGTTTAGTTTTTCCTTAATTTTAATTCAATTTAAATCATTAATTGTTGTTTTCAATTGGAATTTGTTTTTAAATATTATTTTTAAGTAATTAATTAAAGAAATTAAATGTTAATTATATTTATTTGCTTTTTGGTCAACGGCTTGAATGACATCCAGTTTTCATCTCATAATAAGTGGTCACAAAAGAAGTCACATTTCTTTAGGCTTTGAGTTGAGGACATTCAACTTATTTAGTTAATATCAGGTTAACTTTTCTCTCTAATTGTGGTCACATTTTTCCAATAAATGCTTTAAAAAATTGTTTCAACGCTTAAAATCAAAGATTATTTTCTTAATTTTAGTTTCAATTAATGAATACCCAAATTGTCTAAATGCCCTTGGCTATCTACTCCTTGATTAAAAAGTTGTTTTGATAAAAGAAATGGCATCAGGTTTTCAAATCTTGTTTATTGAGTCTATCGACTCATTTAATTAAAACATATCAGAATAAAATCAAATCCTATCAAATGTTTTATCATTTTTTTATTATTTAATTTTTGAATTGAAGTGAAAAACTCTTCAATTATTTTATACTTAGAAAAGACTAAAATCTAACTCATGTGAAAGACTCGCCCAAATTAAACTAGGTCTTATAGCAATATTTAAATATTAGTAAATAAATTAGCTCCAGGTTCTAATTGCTACCATTGTTTCAGATAATTTCAAAGCTTTTGAAAACTGAAAAACTGTTAACATTTTATTGTAAAGAAAATGAAGTCAACAAAAATGAATTCATTTCTATTATAGAATAAATAATTTATTTTAAAGAATTTATTTAAATTTTTTGGTTTATTTGCAAAAGTGTTAAAACTTCAGTTATAATTAGTTTAGAAATATTTTCAATAAAATTCATTCTTGGCCTACACCTGGTCTCAAATATAGGTGTCGCGATTAATGGCGATTGTATTTACAGTTCCCTTAAAGCAAAGAAAAGTGCGGACCACTCATTAAAGAGACGGCCTTTCAATATAACTCTGCCTCTAAGGGCTACTGAAAAACTAATAACTAATAATTCTTATGTTAAGAAAATTGTGTCGAATAAATAAATTGAGTTTTTTTTAAATATGTCTTATAACTTGTCTTATTTAAAAAACCAGTACTTTTTAACTTACCAAGATCAGAATTTTAACTATTAAGTTAATTATAAAAAAAATATATAAAAATAATTATAATGATTGGGGACTATCTTGCAAACTCTTTAAAGAGTTTAATATTAAAATATTTTCATAACTTTTTTTTATTAAACTTAAGATCAATTACATCTCTCAATTTAATAAAATGAACAAGTTTTATTACACCTGTTTTTCAGAAAAAAATAAGAAAAAATTATTTTTGTCTTAAAAAATCAAAATTAAACTTTAATTACGAATTTATTTCTTCTAATAATGCAGTGAAAAGAGTCTGTAAAAGATATACCGGTTTTTTAATAGTTTGTCATTTTCTTGGATTTTCGTTTCGCTTTTAGAAAGTATTCCAAAGAATTTAAGAAAAAAAATTCATTTTTTTATTCTTTAGTCAACATTTCAGAGGATTTTTAGTTTTTTGTCTTTAAATTATTGCTTCGAATATGAGTTCAAATTAAAATTTACATTAAAATACATTAAATCGATAATTAAAATGATTTTTTGTTAATCGGATACCAAAAAATCTTAACAAATTACCAAAAAGAGTCTTAACTTATCTAATTTATACGAAATAAAATAATTGTTCTGATTTGAAATTAGTTAAACTTTAATTAATTTTTGCAAAAGTTTTCCTTCACTTCAAAAAATGAAAGAAAACATCCGTTCGAATAACAAATTGATAAGAAGAGCTTTTTCTGACGTAAAAACAAAATTTGTTAAATTTTTATTAAAACAAAGCAAATGGTGTTATTGACGACCAAAAAGTGAAACTTTATATAATTATCGATAGAAGTATTCCCTCTTTTTTTTGAAAGAAATTATAGCACAGACTCTAAAAATAAAAGAAATTTATGTTTGAGACAGAAATTGAGATTTAATTCATTCGATGATTCATTAGAAGCTGTTTTGTTGTTGACTCTCAAGTGTTCAAAAGTGAGACTTAAAGCAGTTATCGAAATGAGTGCTTTTATAATGGCTCGGGTTCTATCAGATGTGTTGCTAGTGTTAGATGTGTTGCTTTCACTGTTCTGTTGGTTCAATACATAATAAAAATTAAAGACGAGAGACTCACGATCTTTAAAAAATGCAAAGCAATGCTTATGCTATGCTGTGCAGATCAGAGGAGGATTGAGCGTAGCAGTGGTTGCATGTGAAAGGTCAGAGGGCACATACCCCGAAATTCCTCCCGTATTTTGCACTACAGCTCACTTACTTAATAGCGAAATGAAAAATCAAAGCAATTGAAGGCAATATCTGTTAAAAAGTTGGATTTCGTGATCAATCTTAAGGCAATCTTAAGGGTTTATTAGTGAATCTTATCATCACTGTTTCGGGAGAACCGGATTTAATCTTTTCTACCGAACGGACTGCAAACGACTGCATCGAAAGTCAAATTTCTCCCGTTTTGGTAAATATTTGATTTCTAATAAGGAATTTCTGGGAAACCTTTTGATAGCAAGTCATTAGCCCAATGGCATTGAGTCGAGAGTCAGTCCGGCCATAAATAACAGAAGAGCACAACACAGGAGTGAAGCCAATGGCAATCACACCTGCATTTGCACTCTATCTGACATTCTTTGCAGAGTTAATCCCTCAATAAATAGATGTCTTAAAAGTTTTTACTTTAATCAGTTTAGACAACGTCTTAAACGTTAAATACAACTACTTTTCAAAAGACAGAAACCATTTGAACACAACTTTAACTCAACTTTTATTTGAGTTCAACGGAGAAAAAATTCCTGAAAAATGTTCGCAAAAATTAATTAAAAAATATTTTTGATACTAAAAGCTATTAAATTAAAAGCACTTCAAACTAAATGACTAATCGTCTAATCGTCTTAATTCTGATCATATTTTTGAAAAAACGTGACATAAGATGAGAACTAATGTAATTGATTGCAGGTTTAGAGCAAATCTTGTGGCGACCACTGAGACCACTGAGACATTGCATTTTTCTTTAAAAAGTTAACATTTTGGCCAATAAGAGACAAATATATCTGATATCACTTATTCTGTATATGACTTGTGATCCATGTTTTATGTTTTCTTCTGTCTCTGTCTCTCTTTAATTGATTTCGATGAGTTCTGAGACAAGAGTTGCGGCAAATCATGTTTTAATTCTAAGTTTATGACATCTGATGTCTATTGAATAACTCAAGAGACTGGTATTCAGAAATTCCAAACTGGTTGGGCTACCAGTTTTTCTGCTGGATAATTATCGCGATGTCGATCTCCAATAAGAGCTCATTCAATATTTAAGTAGAAAAATGACTGATAAGTTTACAGTCAAATCTTACATAACTTTTTTGTTAAATTTATCGATAAATTAGTAATTATTTCGTGTCTTCTAAACAAAAAAGAGAGAAAGAAATGTACTTTTTTTTAACAAATTTCTAATTAAAACAACTTTTCTTTGAGTTATTACTTCTAAAGTGAAATTCAAGTCTGAAAAACAAATGAAATTTTAAACCAAAGACTAAATTGAAGTTATTTTTACACTTTAGCTGTCGGACAGATTGGATGGTTGAGTGCCTGCAAAAAGCGTTCAGTAATAATAGGTTTAGGCGCTCACCAATAATTTGAAACGTTTTGACCAACTGATCAACAGTTTAAGTCATACATCAGTCAAACTATATATCGCACCAAAATTTTCAAACAAAATTAACTAAAAAGTACTAAACTCTGATACAGATATGACAGACCTTTAATAAAAGAGGCCAACAAATGGCCAACATTTCTAAAGGGAAACATTCAATAAAATGCAAAAATGCAATTCATTGACCACTGCTCTGAACTAATGAATATTTTATGCAAACAAATATTAATTAAAAGCTTTTGTTTTTCTATAAAATACTTTTATATCGTATTTCCGATTATTAAAGGATTTATTGAATACAAATATAAAACTAATTGTAATAATTTGTGTTTATTTTGTGTTCATTTGTGTCACTTTAAATCTTTAAATAAATAAGAAAAATGCAATTTAATGGCGACAGCATTAAAGTGGAGACTGTCCTTAAAGCCCATCCAAATAACCTTAACACTAAATCTTATTGAATTAATACCTCAACTAATCTTATTTTTCCTTTATTTAGGTAAGAAATCCTAAGTCCGACATTTGTATAGCATTAGGTATTGGGTAAGTCTTAATATTTGCAAATATATGCAAAGGTATCAAATGTTAATAAATTAATAAAATATTGTTTTCCAAATGAATGATAACATTTGACGTCCGGTTTCCTCTAAACTCAATAATTCGCTAATTTTTGCCTAAAACGCCAATAATATGCAAAACAATTGAGAAGTTATTCAAAATGAATGCAAACTCTTGTCCTTCGAATCTTAAAAGTGCTTAAAATCCTAAAATGTTTTTAGAGTTTAAAAATAAGAAAAAAAAGAAATTTTGCAAAAAAAAATGGAAAATTAATCTGCGCTCAAATTTGCAGCAAAAAATGCTTTTAAACATCATTTCATGTAATCTTAAGTGTCATTAATTAGACGACATTCAGATCTGGTCTTTCAAAGCTTTCAATTTTTCCGAATGACTGTTCCCTAACCTGTGTTCCCATCGCAGCGATCGAATAAAAATTTCGTTAGACTTCAATAGTTATATAGCAATCAAAGAGAAAGAGCTCTTATGCAGTGCAGACGGTCGGCGCTCTGTTATTGCCTATTGAGGCCCTGTTTGGCTCAGGTAAGTCGAGAAGTTTTGCCCCTTTCTTGACTTCCCCAAAACAGGTAAAGCCGTGCAAAATCGTGGCTCAGAGGGGATATAAAATGGGGGCAGAAATACGGGGCGACTCAAGAAATTTTGTTTGTCTCCCATTTGGCCGAATATTTTTGATCTGGTTACATTTTAAATATTGGATAGAATTCCACTAAAGAAATACATTTTTGAAATTTTGTTCACTTTTTTTAATTGGTTTATAACTATTATATTTTGCAAAATTTAGTTAAGATTTGAGTGCATATAAAATGTCAGATATTTTTTATAGAAATTATTGAAAAACATCTGAAAAATATTATTAATTTTTATTATTGATTACTATTTTAATGATTTGTGAAACGGAGTAAAAATTGTGCAAAAAAAAAGAGTAAAAAGTGAGCAAGTTCTAATATGGAACAATTGAAATATTTTGTTGTGATTGTGGCTAAAACTTTAAGATAAGTCGTATTAAAGTTGTTGTGGAGTCGTATTGAAACGAGTGTTCAGTGGACTGGGAGGGAGCAAATAAGAAAACACGTCAGGTATTCTTAGGTATTCTGAGCTAAGGTTGCTTTGCCTGAGGCATAGCAGGTAGCAAATGCACGAAAGAAAAAACAGGGAGGATTACAGAGAAATACGGACTTATAATCGAGCGATAGCTTTGGCTTTGGCTTCATTTCATCCCTCGTTTTGTGCGCTTCGATTCCAGACTATTGAAAATATTTTTGTGTTTCACTAAAAACTGATAAAATGAAATATTTATTTATTTTATTTATTAGAGATTCAGTCGTTTTAATTGAAACTATTGTCCGCTTTTAGTATTCATTCAATTTGTTTAATAGATGTGAATATTAGTGAATGTGATTGAAGTGGCAATTATTGGATGGATTGGATGCACTTTTGCCAGTTATGTCTGCACTGATCACAAGTGGTATTCGAAACAAACCCGTCATTCAATAGTCAAGTGAATAACATGGAAGTAATGGCGAAATATTTTTATCTACGGTGAAAGTCTTCAGATGTACCTCTCGATAGGCGTGATCTGCCTGTGCTGTGATTGTAATGAACGCATCAGTTTATATCTGCAATAGATTTGCGCCTTAAAACTCAAATCAAGTTTTTCTAAAATCTTTGTCTCCGAATCTACAAATGTATTGAAAGTTGTATTAAAGGCAGTTCTCTATTAGTTGTTTGGATCTCATGATTCACGCACTCAGTCTTAAGTGAAAAAGCGATGCCTTCTCTTATGTTATATTGAAAAGTAAATATAATTTTTTCATTGACTTTTGTTATCAATGTATGCAATGATTGCATGCAATTCTCTCATATCATTCAACTTCGATATAACCTTTGAGTTTAACTTTTCTTTAGTCGTTTGGAAAACTAACTTTTCATTAAATCAATGCTATTTTGGCAGAAATGCCACTCAATATTAGCATCAGTTGCCATTCAAGTCAACCATAATCTGTTTTGTCGTCATATGTGTTGTTTGTGCTGTCCTTTCAAGGATTTCACCGATTCGGGTCTCATTTGGATGCAATAAATGAGTGTAGGAGTTATGAATAGCTATCAAAAGTGAGTTGACTTAACTTTTTTCTTCGATCCCAATTCCCATTCGCTTTTTGGTCTGTTTTATAAACTTTTTGTTCCACTTTTATCTCCAATTACAGCATTTGTCTTAATGTGTTTGTTTGGGCGTTAGTTCCACTAATATTCTTCCATTTCATGACTTATAAGAGAAACCAAATGTGAAAACATATGATATATTGATATCTAAAAAACACTTCACTTTAAATCCATTTTAGCCTTAAATCTGTTATTTTGTTCTTATTATCAGTTTTTTGTTTTTTTCGTATATTATTTGAATTCAAAGTTAGAAATCTGTGAAATCTAATCAATGGGTAAAATATAGCGAAAGGTTGCCTCGGATTCCTTAAGCTCTGAATCTCTATAAGTTTGATATATTTGAGCTCTTATTGTAAGACCTGATAAAATATGAGAAGAATTCTTGGAAGTATTGGACTAACTTTGAAAACACAAATTCAAAATCTCGGACTTTAAGCCCATTATATTTATGACTTTTGTTTTTACTCAAACATTGCATTGAATTTCAGAAAATAAACATTTGATTCGCTCTAATATTGGAGTTGAAGTGAAGGCACATTTGTTGAGAGTTTTTCTTAATTTCGGCCCAATTTATGCGATAAATATGAAGACATATAAGACTTATAACCAGTTATATGTCATAGAAAAGGTCAAAGACTCGGTCAAAACAGATTGAATTCTACTCTAAAACACTTTTGTTGTTATGTAAACATTTATAAGAAAATAGGCATTAATTTAACGAATTTTAGTCAAATTTGAAGTCAAGTGTAGGTGTTTTGTGTCAGAAAGTAGTCATTGGAATAATACCCGATTTGAATGATTATTATTCGAAGTGCTCTTAACTAAACTACAGAAATGTTGTAAAGGATATGTGTCCCAGATTTGTGATGATGGAAATGGTTGACTTGAAATGTGGCAAAAGAAGCTTTCAATACATAACTGCACACAACGTTCCCATTCGTTGCCATTCGAACAACAAGTTGTCGACTCTTTCGCTTATTTCAAATCTCAAACTTTTATATCCTTTGCTTTTAATTCAAATGTAATAATTGGAGAACTGTTTTGTTTTTATTCGTTTAGTTTCGGAAAATCAAAAGATGGGACAATGTTTTCAAAATGCACTTCGAGTGCACTCGTATTCAAATAAGTTTATCAAAGAGTATTGCAATCAGAGACCAGAGTTTATTTGATTGCAAACGTCTATCATTTCAACCGTCAAATTGAACCGATTTTGCAAATATTGGTCTTTTTGTAAATATTTTGATGATTTGTGCGCCGATTGTTCAGTATTTGAATACCAGAGGCCAAAGTGCTCTTTGCTATACAATTAAGTGTCAAAAAGTTTCAAAATGAACTAATGGTCACATTTTTGCCCAAAACTTATCGTCAAAATGAGGACAAGAATTAAACCCATTTATATATTTATATATTTAATAAGCAATAGTTTGATACTAGTTAATTCAATTCTGGTCAGAGGCAAAACTGAAAAAGACCTCCACATCAAAAAAGGCAAAAGTTAGTCAATTATTGTTATTTACCTTTTTTTTAGCAAATTTGCAAATCCTTTATATATTGATTTTATTTATAATTAATAAGAATTTATAGCAAAATATAGAGTTTTTTTTAAATGAATGCTTACAAACAAATAGTATGTATCGGAACAAATGGTCGGATGTCAGTGCCATCGAATCGCGAGCATCACTTCCAAAACTTGAGGGACAGGTACACAAATTGTACTTATGTTGATGGAAATCTGGAGCTCACATGGCTTCAGGATAAAAACCTGGACCTGAGTTTTTTGCAATATATTCGCGAAGTCACCGGTTATGTACTGATATCTCATGTGGACGTCAAACGGATAGTACTTCCAAGTCTTCAAATAATAAGAGGAAGAACTTTATTCAAACTTAATGTTCGCGACGAAGAATTTGCTTTAATGGTAACACTCAGTAAAATGGAAAACTTGGAAACGCCTGCACTCAGAGGTTAGCCTTAGTTTAGCTAAATTGCATTTATTTTAGACAAAAGTTTTTATTTATGACGTTCTGATTATTCAATATAAAAGATATTTTGTCGGGAAGTGTTGGCTTCTTTAATAACTACAACCTGTGCCACATCCGAACTGTCAATTGGGATGAGATCCTAACGGGTTCTAAAGCCAAAACAATATATGTTTATAATTTCACTCAACCGGAACGCGAATGTGAGTCAATTAATTCCAATTGAAAGCATGTGATCATTGTATGAATGAACAGGTCCTCCGTGTCACGAGTCATGTGAAGAGGGCTGTTGGGGAGAGGGTTCGCACAACTGCCAAAAGTTTTCCAAAATAAACTGTTCGCCTCAATGTCATCAAGGGCGATGCTTCGGACCCAACCCGAGGGAGTGTTGTCATCTTTTCTGCGCGGGTGGATGTACTGGTCCTAAACAGAGCGATTGTCTCGTATGACTTTCTTTCAATGTTTCTATTCTTTACTAAATTTGTGCCCACTTTCAGGCCTGTCGTAACTTTTATGACGACGGCGTTTGCAAACAGGAATGCCCTCCAATGATGCGCTACAATCCGGCCACTTATTCCTGGGAAAGTAACCCTGAGGGCAAATATGCATATGGCGCCACTTGTGTCAAAAACTGCCCTGATCATCTGCTTAAAGACAATGGCGCGTGTGTCCGTTCCTGTCCTCCTAATAAGAAAGCATTCAATGGTGAATGTGTCCCCTGTGATGGTCCCTGTCCTAAGAATTGTCAGGGAGTAGAGGTGGTTCACGCCGGGAATATCGACTCATTCAAAGGGTGTACTATAATAGAGGGTTCGCTAACAATTTTAGACACTTCTTTTAATGGTTTCCAAGAA
The DNA here is from genome assembly GCA_034700165.1 of Galumnidae sp. Gr-Ori-00277. Lineage (NCBI taxonomy): Eukaryota > Metazoa > Arthropoda > Arachnida > Sarcoptiformes > Galumnidae > Galumnidae sp. Gr-Ori-00277. The sequence continues at coordinate 3,760 of JAQIXI010001528.1, read as the reverse complement.
GTGTACCATAACTTCACATTTGGTCCGCATTACCCCCGAATGCATCCGCACAAACTCGAAGTGTTTAATACATTAAGAGAAGTGACGGGTTTTGTCAGTATTCAGGCCTCTCATCAGGACTTTAAAAATCTGTCGTATTTTAAAAATTTGGAAATAATAGGCGGACGACAACTGACTGAGTATTTCGCGGCGCTCTATATTGTGAAGACTTCTTTACAATCATTGAGTCTGAGGTCTCTAAAGAAAGTGCGATCGGGAAGTGTTGCCATTTTGGAGAATAAAGAGCTTTGTTTTGCGAGTAGTATTGATTGGAAGAAAGTGATGCGTTCCAGCGCTCATAATATGCTTCTCCAGAGTAATGGCGACGAAGACAAGTGCCGTAAGTTATGATGAAAGAGGTATTTAACATACCTTTCCTACAATACCTGTTTTGATTCGATTGCAGGCAAAAAAGGACTGGTTTGCCACTCACAGTGCAACAACGATGGCTGTTGGGGTCCCGGACCCGATGAATGCTTGTCGTGCCGTTCTTACAGATTGGGAGAAACGTGTATTCAAAGTTGTAACACGAGTTTGGGGTAAGACTTCTCTTTCATAGCTTTATATTTTCCATTAGAGCTCTTCCATCAAAACTAATTATTACTTTTGATCTGAAACTTACGCTCTCTTTAAATATGCGCTCAAATGTATGTTCAGATCTGACAGAACTGTCGCTATTAGTAATACTCCGAAAATAATATAATTAAAACTTTGACAGCATTTATGACGCGGGAAGTAATATCTGCAAACACTGTCACGAAGAGTGTTCGGGTCAGTGCTTCGGTCCCGGACCCAGCAATTGTTCTCAATGCAAACATGTTAGGGATGGCCCCTATTGCGTTAAAGAATGTCCCATCTCCAAATTTGGACAAAATGGCGAATGTAAACCTTGTCATGAGAATTGTGTTCAGGGCTGTACCGGTCCTCTAAACAAATTGGGTGAAGGAGGCTGTAAGTCATGTGAAAAAGCCATCGTTAGTATGTATGACCCAAATGTGGTCGAACAGTGTCTCAAAGCAGAAGAGTCGTGTCCGGACGGCTTCTATCACGAATACATTGGACCACAAGAAGAGGGGGCTCTCAAGTCATTGACCGGGAAATCGGTTTGTCGTAAATGTCATCAAAGATGCAAAAACTGTACCGCTTTTGGAATACATGTTTCTGTTTGTGAATGTTTGCGATACAGTTCTGGAGAACAGTGCGAAGATCAGTGTCCGCGCGATCACTACGCAGATGAGGCTAACCATAAATGTGTGAAATGCGCGGATGAATGTCGTAAGTGTTATGGTCCGACCACAAGTAATTGCATCGCCTGCAGAAACTATCGAGTCTACAGCGGAGACGACAAAAAACTTTTTAATTGCACCGCTTCCTGTCCTCCAGAGAGACCATACAAAGTGTTCGAAGACAATAATGAAGATCCCTTTTGCTCAGACAAAGATCCAAATATTATCGCCCATGGGGTCAGCACTGAAGAAGATCCCTGGACTTTCATCATTATTGGCAGTTTATTCATTGTCTTAATCTTTGGTTGTGTTCTGGTATTTATCAGTTATCAATGGGTCCAAAAGGCCAGAACTAAAGAAAACACAATGAAGTTAACGATGAGAATGAGTGGATTTGATGACAACGAACCCTTAAAACCGTCAAACGTTAAACCAAATTTAGCTCAACTCAGAATTGTAAAGGAGGCAGAGCTCAGGAAAGGAGGAATTCTCGGTTATGGAGCCTTCGGTACTGTTTATAAAGGAGTTTGGGTTCCAGAAGGAGAGAATGTGAAGATACCCGTTGCTATCAAAGTTCTGAGAGAAGGCACACAACCCAATACTAATAAAGAATTTTTGGAAGAGGCGTACATAATGGCGAGTGTCGATCACCCAAATCTTCTCAAATTACTGGCAGTTTGTATGACATCCCAACTAATGCTCGTCACACAACTCATGCCTTTGGGTTGTCTTTTGGATTATGTCCGCAATAATAAAGACAAGATCGGATCGAAACCCCTCTTGAATTGGTGCACACAAATTGCCAGAGGAATGGCTTATTTGGAAGAGAAGCGAATGGTGCACAGGGATCTCGCTTTAAGAAATGTTTTGCTACAAACACCCGGTTGTGTCAAAATTACTGATTTCGGTTTAGCCAAACTCTTGGAAATCGATGAGGACGAGTATAAGGCCGCCGGTGGCAAAATGCCCATCAAATGGTTGGCACTCGAATGCATTCAACACAGAATTTTCACTCATAAAAGTGATGTCTGGAGTTTTGGAGTGACGGGTCAGTCAGTTATTTCTTTAGAATTTTTTCATTCTATTGTTTTTTAACTTTTATTCATTATTATAGCCTGGGAACTTTTAACATACGGAGGTCGTCCCTATGAGAATGTACCGGCTCGTGAAGTACCAGATTTATTAGAAAAAGGCGAGCGTTTGCCTCAACCCTGTATTTGTACAATTGATGTCTATATGATCATGATCAAGTGTTGGATGCTCGACGCAGAGTCTCGGCCTTCATTCAAAGAGTTGGCTGAAGAATTCGCCAAAATGGCGAGGGATCCGGGACGTTATCTGGTGATCCAGGGTGATAAACTTATGCGACTGCCATCATATACACAACAGGATGAAAAGGAATTGATACGAACCTTAAGTATGCCTATTGAAGGACCCGAGACTATTATGGACGCAGAAGAATATCTTCAGCCGAGTAAAACACATTCGGGTGCCGACACACCGCCCCCACCCACTCCTATCAAGAAGTTTATGGACGACCGCGGATTCGAAGGCGATCCCATTAATAACGGATTTACAATGAATGCCGGAACCACTGGTAATAGTGATGACACTCTTGACGTTCAGTACCGACAAAACATATTTATGAACGGATACGGAAGACATTGCGATTTGACCGGAGTTCCAAATTTCAATAAATTCACTTTAGATTCTTCCGCTCCCTTTTCAGTGGTCCAAATGAATGGACACCTTCGGGAAAATAGTCAGAGCTCGGGTCGGTATAGTTCTGATCCATTGAAAGTCATCGGCAAAGGTATGTCTTTTTTATCAAAATTTTTAATTAATTTAAAAAATAATTTTTTCAAAAGACGGAGATTTTTGCGAAACCATAAGAAACAGTACAAACATCTCATCGAAAAGCATTGAATTTCCATTTAAATTACCCGTAGATGAAGACGACTATCTAATGCCTTCTCCCGGACCAATTGGTCAGTCTTCTAATTATATGGATCTGATCGGTGATGCAAAACGTTCAGGTATTTAACAACTGACTAATCGTTTGAACAAAATTTTAAAATAAGTTTTTATTACAAAAGAATCAGTGAATGGAAAAGTGAAAGATTACGTTCGCTTTATCCCTGATTTTGTTCCGGTTAACGGTCAGGGATGTCAACCCCGTTGTGTTGATAATTTAGAGTATCATCTTATGAGTCGAGAACACGAATACGTCAATTCATTGCCACAAAACCCATTATCCATAGCCAATGTCTTACCAAATGGTCAGTCAATGGTATCACTTCAACCAAATCCTTCATTAAATGTGAATTGTCCTCAAATGGGTCACAACCCAATAGTTGGGACCCGTCGAGTCAGTGGTAGTGATATGGAAGAAATGTCTGATGAACACGACTACTACAATGAATTTGATAGACTTCAGAGGGAATTACAACCTTTGAATCTGAGGAGGAATGAGACAACCGTTTAGTTTAGTTTAG
>JAQIXI010001527.1:0-13276 GCA_034700165.1 Galumnidae sp. Gr-Ori-00277 | reverse complement strand
TATATTATATTCACATTTATTATTAATATTATTATTATTATTATTATTATTATTTGAACGAATTGTTAGTCCGAATATGAAGAGTGAGTTTTGAACCAAAATTTTTAATCAAATGTTTTATTTAAATAAATCGAATTTTCTTTAATTCAATCGTTTTTTTTCAAATTCTTTTGAAAAAAGTACTTAACTCTCGAAAAGTTTTGTGAGAATCAAATATCTTATCTGAAACTAAATATTAATTTTTAATTAATCATTAATTCAATAACAGAATCGTCTCAAACACTCAAAAAGATAAAATCAAATCAAAGTCTGAGATTATTTACTAATTTATTTCATCTATCAATCAATTATTTGATTCAAACCGACTTAAATGAGAATAAAATCTCTCTCTTAAAAGATGTTGAGTCAGTCAAAGACGTTCAGTAAGTTTTGATGACTTCACTTCACTTCACTTAAAACTCATCGATAAGTCAAGTATTTTACTTTTTCTCCTACTCTCTCACTCTCTTTCACTCTCTCTCACAAAATATCATTATTTTTATCGATATTTCTTTAAGATTTTCTCAAACTTAAGTCAATACAAAGAATCCAAAAGTGAAATATTTGAGTAATTTTTTTTGATCTCATGGATGACCTTATGATTGACCCCTTTCTAAATGTTTAGTTTAAGTATATTTTCTAATACTTTCAAATAATTTAAATTTGAACTTTTAATTTAAAAGACGAGTCTCTATTTTAACCAATGAGAATGAGTTAGTTTAAAATCAAGATAAGTAATTGAGAATGTTCAATCACAATTTTTAGGCTATAATAATGGATTTAGCAGGCTAACAATTATAATCAATAAAAGTCATCATTAAATTTGACATTAGTTTCAATATATCGATAATTACAGAATGAATGGAAATTTTTAAATCCATTTTGAGTTTAAAATTTTGAGACCAATATTACCAACGAATGAAATATTCACTAAAAATAGATTTTTATGCAAAATATGGTTTTCACTGAAATTTCAATTTTATGTATTCACTAAAAGTCTATTAGAAGACAGATTCACTTTTGACATTTGAATATTTGAACATGGACAAGTTCTGGTAATATCATGGTTTTATTATGCATTTATAATATTGAATATAAAAATAACATAAAAACAATTCTAACGAAATATTTTTAGAATTAATTTTCTTTGAATTATTCTATAATTATTTCTACAGAAGAGTATACAGAATACAGAATATATACATTTGTACAGAGATGGCAAATGAACTCGACTCTAGGGGGGTGCTAGGGGGTATTAGGAGGGTATTTTTTTGTAGGACCTCAAAAATTGCTAGTTTTTCACATATACATCATGTTATTAATATGTTTGAATAATCAAATTTAATCTTGTAATGTCATTAATTGTCAAAATTTACAAGTTTTTGGTCTTATTTTATCAAAAAATATGTTAAATATAATGGAATTCTATGGATTTTTGAGAGAAAACACCTAAAAACGAGTTTTTATATCTTATTTTAAAATATTTTATCAAAAATTGAGGAAAACGGGAGCGGTTTTTTGAGAGGGGGTCTTTTCCAATTTTTCCTAGGGGAGTGGGTATTTTGCCCTTTTTTGAGTCCAAGGAGGGTATTCCGGAATACCCTCCTGTTCGCAATCCCTGCATTTGTATAATAATAATCTAAACTTAATAATAGGTTTTCCCTTTAGTTTTATTTGTCTTATATTTTATGATTAATTTTTTTAGTTTTTCTTATTTACAAACATTTAATTTAAGATCGAATTAGTATTTTTCAATCAATTAATTTAAATGAATGTAATCTAAAGGACTAAATAGAGTGAAATATTTAACAGATTTAAGATTTGACCAAATTTTTAATTATATAAAACTTATGTTACAAACATTAGAAGAAAAGGCAAAATAAAAATTGTTTTGAGAACGAGTTTAATCGATGAGTTTGAGGGCCGACCGTATATTTAATAAAAAATGAAGCGCTTATAAGAGTGCACAGACCTCATGTGTTGATATACTCTGTCCTCCTCTCATGAATTCTTTAGATAAAAAGCAGTAAACCCTTTAAGCTTTAGTTTAATATTAATATAATCTCATCAAAGATCTAAATAAGAGTTTAATTGTTATAAATTTTTAGAGTCCATACAAATTCTCAATTATTTTTATTCTTCTTTTCTTATGAATAAAAATTTTATGAATTATTGCATTTGTTATTAAAAATATTTGATTATATCATGACTTGAGGCTCACAAATATAGTCTAACCGTTCACTAATTATTACATTTACTCCAAGAGTTAATAAAAATAATTTTTTGAAAAATTTGTTCTCAATTAACTTTTAATTAATTAAACACTTATTGGAAACCAAAATAATTTCTTTTTGGTTAAATTTTTTAATAGTTTATTAAATTATCTATAAATTGAAAATTTTTTAAATAATTGCATCGAAAGTCTACTGAACTTAAAGTTAAAGTTTTCAGTAAAGATAAATTCAAGTTTGAAATTTGTCCTCAGAGTAAGAGAATATCGTTTCCAAAAGTGAATACAACAATAATCACGAAAATTAATATTTGATTTGCGTTGAGCTGTAATTATGGAAATACATTTGAATTAAATGGATTTTGAATTACGAATTTTAAAACTTGAATATTTGACTGGACAGAGATGATCAGGCTCATCTTTATCTTGCTAATTTCATTTAATATTAGATAACTTAATAAAATATATAAAATATTTCCAACAAATATTGAATTCTAATTAAAACTAATACAAAGCGTCAAAAATGTTTGTCTGTTTGTATTGACTTTGTTTTACATAAACAAGAATTTGAGTCTCACGTCTGATACCTCTCTGAAAGGATGGGAACCATTAAATCCATAGCTCTTAGTTATTAACCGCCTCTGAAATGCAGATCTGATTCACATTCAAATCAATTCATAGCAATCGTTAGTTTTCTTTTGAATCTTTTGAATAGTAATAACAATAAACCATTTTTTCTGAATATAACAAACTATATATGAGTTATATTTGGAGTTCAAACCAAATCTTAAACAAAACAAATAACTTTTGAATAAATGTTTTTCTAAAGAAGTCTTTCATTTGTGAGTAAAAACTTATATAAAGTGTTATATAAAAGACATTTCGTTACTGTTTTTCTTTTCATCCGTAAATCAATTCCAGAAGAAAAACAATACCAGAAAATATCAAATATAAAAACAGCATAAACTCAAATATGAAATAATATTTAGTTTAAAACTTTAGTTAAGTTATAACAAAGCATTTAAAGACAAATGTTTTATATTATTATTTTGAAAACTTTATAAAAGAAAACAACTTTTTATGGCTTCAAACAAATTATATTTTACTGTCTATTATGAGATGAATTCCAAACCACTTCATAGGGTTGTCATAAGTTTGATCACTAATCGCATATAATATAATTTAAATCAAAATCTAATTTATAACAAAATATGAATTTTAAAAACCTTTAATTTTTTAAAAAAAAATCTTAAAAAATGTTTTGCGGCTAAACATTGAATGAATTCAATTGAATTTAAATAATAAAAACATTTAAATTAAGCCATTATTTAATTAAATTGAGTTCAACCGTATTTGATATGAAATAACTGATTATTAAAAATAATTAAATGTTTTATTAAACACTCCTTCCTTTTAAAAAGGTCTTTAAAATAACTTATATTATTCGGAATATTAAATTAACCTTGATAAATCTTAATTGACCGAAAAACAAATTTCTAATTAATTTAAACGTCAAATACTTTTTAAAGGTTTCGAATAAATTTTTTATTCAACACTTTTCAGAAGAATTTCATCGATAATTATAAACTTGATTTTGAAAATGATTTAATCGAAAATTCTATTCATTTTACTTTTACAAACTTTTTAACGTTTATTGGTTCCATCAAAATTGATGTAAGTTTAAATTCTAAATTAAAAAGCCATGGTTAAATTAAAATTTATTCTCTTTAAATATTGTGTTATAACATATTATTTTGATAGATTAGAATTGTTTAATCTTGGTTATCTAATATTATAACCCCTGAGATTCTAGTAATTAATAAACTAAGGAAATATCATGAAATCAGTGAAGCCTATGGCGAATTCCCTTTTGATGTGGCCTTTGATGTCCCCATTGGTGTCCCCTTTGGTTATCTATTTTTATCAACACCTCAAAAGAAATTCGTAAAAAAGTTGGAATATTTGATTAATTATAATTATTCTGAGCTATGATTTCCAATTATTTTAAGTGACGATTTGATGGCCACTCAGGTGTGGCTTTACATCGGATCAAACTTTTGAAAATCTAATTCTTCTTTTGAAGAGTTATTTTGATTGGTTTTACTGTTTTGTTGTTTTTTATGACAGTTGTTAGACTGATATGGATAGTACTCAGGATCTACTGGTGTTTGGATTGCATTCATATGTTAATAACACATCGAAACCGCTGTTCATTTCAATCAATTTCACGGTCGGATCACTAATTTCATGCCATATTAAACCTGTATATTTCAGTCCTAAAAAATTGAATTATTATTTTTTTATATAAAAATTTAAAACTTATTTATTATTATTCTCACGAAGTCTTTCTGTGAACACATAAATAATTGACAATTTCTTATAGCCTGACCTTAACATTGAAACTAATCTATTAGTATATGAGTAGTAGATTGGGTCGTGGATTGGGTCGAGGATAGGGTCGTTTTCAAAATTGTTAAACTTTTGTATTAAAGCATATAAACTAAGGTTTGCTATTAAAGTCTTGTATAGTTGAGTCAAAGAAGTGCTTCGAACGGACGGACAGCAAATATGAGCCGCGCCTTAGACTCGATGCCAAAAAACTAATCAAAAAATTTTATTATTTATTCGTCTCTTATGTAACGAATATTACATAAAATTCATGGCTTCAGAACAATAGCCTATGATTTGCGAAATATGAGATTTTAATGATAGCCGAGACTAAACTTCTTTGAGTTCGCTCTTTCTCTCTCTAAATATATTTTTCTCTAATGATTCTAAAGAATAATAGGATTATTATAATTCTTTCAGTTCTTGATATTCATTACAAAAAAAATGTTTTTGTTTTGCTTTACAACAAAACAAATACGACTTTTACTTAAAGCTATTGACTCTAAAGTTTAGTTTTGGGAACAAAATAAACATTTTATTCTTAAAATAAATTTGTTTTTTATTATTTGAAAAATATTTTCGACACAAAATTCTTTGAAAGATAAATGATTTTCAATTTATTAAAACAACAAAACCTTTAGTCTCTTCTGTTTGACTTTGAACTCCAATACAAACTTTGAAGTTTAGAGTCTTTAATAACTTATTAAAGTAATGCATAAGTTAAGGTGTTTTCATTTCGAGTTTGACTTTTTTTTTAAGAAATATTTCTTAGAAATTTCTTAGGAAAAGAGTGAAGAGTGAAAGAGTAAAGTCTACTTTATACTCACTATATATCAATCGATTTTAAAGGCAATGAATATACAAACTATTTTAAAATAGTTTAACGCCATTTGAATTATATTGAAGTTAATTGAAATTTCAAACAAATTATGTTTAAAATTAATTTGTTTTCATTAGAGTTTTAATGGGAAACTCGTTATTATAAATCCGGATTCATAGAAGACTAATGAAAACGTTGTATAACTTAAAGACAAATCAATAATTCCTGAAATTGAGATTAAACTAACTTTTATTAATTTTAATATTCAGGGCTTTATTTAACGACAATATCTAAGGATTTGATGATTTCCTTATCGAAAACCATTGGATTTCAATTTATTAAAATTTATGTTCACTTCGTTTCATATTTTTTGAGCTCTTTATTAATCCAAAGTTCTTAAAGATTAAGAACTCATTAAAAGTTATTCATTAAACTCAGGTTTGAGGGCTAATCCTGAATCACTACTTATGAACAAAAATTTAATCGATAACTCAAATGAAATATTGGAATATTTTATGAAATATCTGTTAAATTAAGTGTTTTCTCCCTAGGTGAAATGCAATGAATACTTAATTGAAGAAATATTTGCTTGAAGAAATAGAATATGTTGTTTACATTCCTTATATATTATTTGTTATAAAATTATAGAATTTGTGATTATAATTGAATTTTACCAAAACTACTCTATAATTGAATTCTATAATAAGAGAATACAAAGAATTGTAAAAGAAATTCAATACTAATAAAGAATTGAACATTTGTTGACCTGTCACCAATTATTGACCTTCAATTTATTGAAGTAATTTTTATACAATTTTTGCAAAACAACACATATTTTTCAAAATATTTTCAGAATCTTTTATTACTCCTTCGGAATTGAGAGCTCCAAGAGATTGAACTCTGGTTTTTACGACGAGTTAACGCACATCTTTTGCAAAGTTAATGCTCTTCACAAGTGTTAGCTAACTTCAATTTATTAGAGTCTTATTTGCAGGTTTCAATTTTATTTTATATTTTTTTTAAATACAAAAATTGTATATTTTATAAATAAATTATAAATATATAACCGATAAAAACAGTCATTAATTCGTTATTTAATTAATTATAAAAATTAAATTAAAGTTTTATTTTACTTTTTGTGTAAAAAGTATTTGAGCTAAAAATGATGGGACGGAATAAATTGTGTGCAACAAATATTAGTCTGTGTTTGAGAGCTTAAGCTGTCTTTTGAGACGATTGAGAACCGGTTGAGATTTCAGAGGCGGTAATGGAATGGTATTAGACTTAGACTTAGGGATGAGTTTTGAGTGGAATTTAAAGATCTTCGAATAAAAGTTTGTTTTTTCGAGTAATCGACGGAATAAAAAAAACAAAATCCAAAATTGGTTTGATTTTGTCGTTTGAATTAGTTGTGATTTTTGCTGATTGTCTGATAACTTCAGTTCTTTAGGAGTTTCTCAAAATAAATGCCAATCGTTTGGTCGTCACAATCATTATCTGACAAAAACGTCACAAAAACTTTTTTTTGCATTAATTTAAAAAACAATTTCTTATATTTTTGTTGACATAACAAACACTACTAAAAGATTGATCAGTAAAAAACATATTTTGGTGACACAGGAACTGTTCAATTGATTGGCAGCTCCAGTAAATCCGGCATAGCCTACACCACAACTGGGCGGACAGACAACGTTGACTGACTCACGCAATTCAATTATCTTTTGGTCAGAACCCAATTTGTTGATGGCTTTACAAATATATTCTCCGAAATGCCTTTTCTCTATTCGTTTGATTCTTAGCACAGAATCTGTAAATTCATGTGATGTCGAAAATATAGAGATGTGGTGGTGTTGACTGTCCTTCAACTCATAGCCGTCTTTCAGCCAAATAATACTCGGATTCGGAAAACTTTCGATATGACAGTGAAGGTCAGCGTCATATTGAATCGCCTGTTCATAACGAGGTCTATCTATTGTGACCTGAGGAGCGAACTCAACCTCAACGCCCACATTTCTTCGCGCACCCTTTCCAACATTGTTGTCTGCTATGCAATAATAAGTGCCACGATCATTTTTGGTGATGTTATGAATGATCAGTATATTTCCTCGATATAACGCCCCTCCAGTCGGCAACAAATCATTATTTTCTCGACGCCAACTGATCTGTGGCTGAGGATAACCAAAAGCATAGCATTGCAATGAAATGGAGGCACCGGACGATGTAATCACTGAACGGGTACTGTTGTCACTGATTACCGGAGGAATTCGGACATAAACTTTGACATCTGTTTGCAAAACATAAGAAAACTATTGAAAACTCCGACGAAAATCAAATATAAGTGAAAACTAATAATAAATAATAAATAAAGACCTGCGGTAACTCTACTCGAGGTTCCGATGACAACTTGGCACTGATAGTGTCCGGAATCAATTTCTTGTATTTTTGAAATTTGTAGGGTATAGGTACTGCTGGCGTCGTCGTGTCGTATAGAATACCGATTATCCGGAATAGAAAGTGACGATCCTTTCGATATAAACAGATTATTAACTGGATTATCCCTGTTTATTTTGGCCCAAATCACAGGATAATCTCTAGCATATTGAACAGAACAGGACAAATCAATTGTGTCGCCGATGTTCACAATTCGTTCTTTTGTGATGAAACTTATGGTTGGGTTTTGTTGACATTGAGTTAAGACAACAAATAAACTAATTTTTAACAAAAATAAAAACATATTTTCATTAATTTTCAGTTGTTTTTGATCTGAGGCTCAAAAATCTGGTTTTAGTCTTCAATACTCTCTTATAATGGAATGGCTTTGGAATGACTTCAGAAGTTGTTTATCAAAAGTTTGAATCTCTCTTTTGGTCCTCTCTTTTCAAAGATCGAGACCTGAAATGGAGTGGCGTTCAAACCGACAGTATTTTAACGTTTCGATAAAAATAATGTCTAAACTGAAAACCTGTGGAAAACTACTCAGACAAGAGCTGAGGCACTCACACCCATTCCAGAAAGAAGACAGACTTGTATTACTTCTGCGGACAACACACCCATTGGAAGATATGCTGGAATTGGCTTTGCTTTTGATGCCAAAGGCATTGGAGAGAGGGCTCTAATAATGGTTTGACTCAAACTTTGCAAATATTATGCGTATGTTTTCGTGTTTTCCTCATATCTTTGAAACATTGGATGATATAAACGCCGTTCCCTAACGTTGCGAAGGCGTTGAGGAGGGAATACAAGAGAAACCAACCATTGCTTTACCATTGGATGAGAATCAAGTTTTGACATACATTTCACAAATATTTTCGTTTATATGAAAAGCAAATGAAAAGCAAATGAAAACTTCTGAGCAATTCTTCACTTATTGTAGAACTTTAGCGCAGAATAAGTTTGTAGAGAGAGAACAGAGAGAGTGAGTGCAAACTCACCACTAATTCTTCAGTTTCTTCGAGTTTGAGCAGAAGTGCATCTGTCAGAGGACTGACAGCCATTACTTCTCGTATTTTTCGATTTTTTCTTTATTATTGATATTTTCCGTTCACTTCTAATAGCGTTTGACTCTCAGAGACTTTCGTTTGGTTTCGTTTGTGTCAATCGTTTATTTTTAGATCATTTCTATATAACTATTGAATAATCAAATGTTAATTATTTTTAACGACTGACTTCTGTTAAGCGACACATACTTTAAAATTAAGTTCATTTAAATATCAATACTTTAAGTTTAATTCAACGATATTTTCATTGAAAACACTGAACAGACATTTCTGAGGGAACAGTCATTTTTCAATTCTTACTTTTGGTCACATATTTTGCCATTAAGTCGAACAACGGATAATAAAAGCCATTTCTTTAATTTGTGTTCAATAATAATATAAATTGAATTCAATTGGAATTTTAAAAAAAAAGATGAAACAAATCGATGGAAAAGAAGACTTAATTGTTGAAAATGAGAACTCCTTATCGGAAGAGTTCAATGAAAGTATTGGCGATACATCAGATTTGCCCACTTCTCTCATCATCACTAATATCGACAGCAGAGTCTTCTTAGACTCAGAAATAAGGGTTAGAATCGAATTGTGATAAATTGTTTTTTTACTAATTTTTTTTTATTTTTCAGAACTGTTTTGAAGAAACGTTTAAGAAATTTGATTCTTCGGTCACTTTTCAATATTTCAAAAGTTTCCGTAGAGTTCGCGTCAATTACTCGACAGCATTGTGTGCAGCGCAGGCGAGGATTCAGTGCCATCAGATGAGAGTCGCCGATGAGCACATAAACTGTTACTTTGCAGGGGTCAGTACCACTCTCTTATATAATCAAATCTCTAAATACTGTCTAAAATATTATCCAAAAGTTATCCATTAATTATCATTTATTTATATACAGTTAAGAATCGATACGACCAAAACGGTTAACCCTAACCACAAATGTTAATCATTTATAAATCTCTGACACTAACAATAGTTAGTGTCTGTAAATAGGGATCCATTAGATTAACAAATAATAGCGTTAACCCATTTTGTTATTTAAGATAAATAAAAGATATATATATAAAGAAGAGTTAAGTCGATTTAAATGAAAAAAAAAGATATTTTTGTTCGAAATAAGTAATCACTTTATATTGAATTAAGTTTCAAATGTAAAAAGTAAAAGATGATCTTGTTTAGTCTAGTACAAAATGTTAGCCAAAATGGTTACAAAATATAGTTAACCTGCAATTATTTTTGGGTATTTCGTCAAATTTATTAAATAGTTTAAATCAAGTCCTCCCAATAAATCTCTTTTTTTTGAGCCAAATTCGTTAATTGCTTTGTGAGATGAGCAAGCACATTAAAATCATATTAAAACTTTTCATCTTAACATTATTAGAAATGAGTAAGGAAAGTTTTATTAACAAAATATTAACAAAGAGTTATGAATCATAAGTTATGATATACAATGAAATTAATTTATAACTTAGAATTAATTACAGAGAGAATTGATATCTGATTCTATTGTTATTGAACTTGATAAACGAAAATAGCTTGCTAAATTTTAAATTTAATCATACGGTATTCATGATTCATACCTGATGACTTTATTTATAATTAAGTTTTAACAACAATTTCATATATCAATCAGATATTCCATTAATTAAATATTTTTCACGAAAATCTAAATAAATTTAACATGATACCTTTTTAAAAATTAATGAAAAAAATATAATTTTATTTAATTTTTATCATTTATTTTGATTAATTAATATAAATCAAACGATGTAATAAAACTCACTGAAGAGAGTTTAATCTTGGTAAAAATGTAATGATTTATCTGGATTTAGCTCTTGGTCATTACATGTATTTTTTTCAATGGAAGCCAAGCTTTAAATTATTGAATTATTATTAAATTAATTTTAAGGACTTTATAACTAAATTAAAATTAGTTAATTTAGCTAAAATGCCTAGTTACTAATTATATTCAATGAAATTTCAATGATTTTAACATTAATTTTATATATTTTAACTTAATTTTATGGCAACGAATTATTCATATTTTTTTTATTTATTTAATATTTTAAAACTTATAAATTATAATTATAAGTTTGTCTTTAAATAAAATAATCGACACTTAAATAAGTTTAAGTCTCATATTTTTATAGTTTGTTTAAAGTTTAGGAATTTTTAAAAGTTGAGCTGAAAATATTAGCAAGTTAAAAGTTTACTCAGAAATAATATTTAAAAATAGAAATTATTTGCGGTTATTATAAAATTTATTTGTTTATGCTATTGACCACATTATTGATATCCGTTTAGTCACAACTTTATAATAGAGAATTCACTACAATTGAGTACAATCTACAGGAAAGGCTAAATCATTAATATATACAGTATGTGTATGTTAAAGATTACATACAGTATATTAAACTTTAATAATTAAAGGCTAATATGGCAAATAGGGGGTATTACCCGTATACCCCCTGGAACGAAAAATCGGCAAAATACCCCCCACCTGGGATTTTAAAGACCTTAACATTACGTCTATGGACAAGCACTAGGTCTGTCGATTTTTTGGCCTCCAGGGTGGGGTATTTTGCC
This sequence comes from Galumnidae sp. Gr-Ori-00277, assembly GCA_034700165.1. Classification (NCBI taxonomy): domain Eukaryota; kingdom Metazoa; phylum Arthropoda; class Arachnida; order Sarcoptiformes; family Galumnidae; species Galumnidae sp. Gr-Ori-00277. Next base: position 1,724 of record JAQIXI010001527.1, on the reverse strand, counting down.
AAATACCCCCTTTGGAAATCGAGATCATTTGCCATATCAGTTTAAAGGGTATTTTTTAATGAACTTGTTATTTAAGAATAACAAAGAAAGTGACCAAATTCCTATCCTAAGTTAAAATTATTGATAGGTTTTTAACATTACGTCCATCGAAAGGGTTTTTTGGTTTTGAAAAAATATACTTAAAATGATTGCAGGTTTACTGTATATGAAAGTAGAAGAATTACTGAAAGAGTCAATAGTTAAAAGTGTTGTTTTTATAGTAATGAATATTTTGAGCTTTTCTATATACTCTGTATAAACTAGCCATAAATAATTAAGTACAATTTGAGCGAAAAATTAAATTTAGACTACTCTGCTCTTGTTTGTTTATTTTTTATTTTAACACAAAATTTTGAAATACGAGTTTCATCATGATACAATATGACATCCATATTTACAAAATGATTTAAGTGTTGGATAGCAGATACCGCCACAAACAAACATTTTAGAACTTATTATTAGAGAATTTCCAAAAGAAATATATTTGCCATATATTTAACAAGGGTATTGTTTTACCTTATAAATATTAACTTTTAATTAATAACAATAAACGACAAAAAAGTTTGATAAATAGTCGACAATTATTTTATAGAAAATATGATAAAAATAACTAAATATTGAAATTAAGATTTATATTAAAATTCATTAAAATAATTTTATTTTAATTATAATATAAATTTTATAATACATTTGCAGATCTGTTTTACCCATAGCTTTCAATTTTTATTTTTTAATTTAAATTTATTGATGAGTTTATACTTCTAAAATAATGCCGAATAAAAAATAACCTTGGCTTATATTTTTTATAATGACTTTAATTTATTTAAAAATAACAATAAAAGAGACAAATTTATTTCTATTTCTTTATATTTATTAAAGTAAATGTATTCCCAAAATAGGTTTCCCTTAAACCGTATTTACTATAATTAAATGTTTTGTCATTTCTACACATTTTTGAATTCCGGAGTTTTATATAATGCAAAACAATTTAATTAAATAATTTCGTTATTTCGGGGATTAATTGTTTTAATTTTGCAATATTTTAGAGAATTTGACAAAACATTTAATAAATGTTTAAATGAATTTATTAATCGAGTCATTGATTGATATATTGATGGCATTTATTTTTTGTCGTCTCATATCTTATCGAAATTCATTGAATGATAATTAATTGAGTCTTTTCTATTGCTTTTCATTTTACCAAATATTTGATTATTCATTGTTTTGTCCAATTATTGTCTGTTTTTGACTGTTTCTGTCTTTGTCTCTGTCTCTGTCTTTGACACAATTTTGATACAATTTTGGAGAATTAGTTCCAAATTTTATTTATTTTATTAAAGTAAAGGAAATAATTTTAATTATCAATACTTTAATATCTTTAGAATTAATAAAGAATTTTAATCGACATTTTTATAATTATCTTGGTTATTAATTTTAGTAAGAATAGGTTAATCACATTTGACCATGAGCTAAAAAGAACTATTATTATCTATTATAAGTTATTATATAAGTTTATTAAAATTTTATTTTTAAGAATTGAAATGTCATATACAGGGAAACCGCTTTTAATATTACATAGAACCGAAATGAATGTTACAAGTACCGTATTGAATGTTACACAAAACCGAAATCAATGTTACATTTATTTAAAGTTATCTAAATTTAGAAAAAGTTTATAACATTTT